>JAJJWX010000228.1:0-102218 GCA_023529315.1 Papaver bracteatum
AAGTGTCATTTAAATCTTTGAAGTTTAATTGATTTCCAATAGATTTCTATAGAATCTTAACAAGGGTGTAGTGTGGGAATTCCTGCAACTACATCATTCATTGGAGGATTAATGGCATTGGGGGTATTGATAATGATATTCTCGCAAATAGAGGATGGAGGTTCCATCTGCGAAGTAGTAAAAACATATTTTGAAGATGAAAATTTGGGAATAGTAATATCAATCTCAAGTGCCTTGCCTTTGCGATATTTCTTGCGAGGTATAACAACATTTTCATCAACCTGCGAGTAATAATATAGATAAGAAACAGAGGCAACAATATTGTTATTAAGAAAACAAATGTTTCTTCCTACCTTATGACTCGCAGACTTCATTTTCTTTTCAGTGAGCTTTTGTTGTGAATCTTTGAGAAGATTATGGTTTTGGTCAACAAACTGGATGTTGGATGTAGTTCTACTGAAAAGAAAACGTAGTATGGGAATTATATAGAATCAAGAAAAGAAGATCAAATAGGGTGAATGAACATGATTCAAACAAGTAAAATCGAGAATTAACAACGTCAGAAGAAAACATACCTTGGTGAATCCATGAATACAGCAGCAGGTGAGTCTGTAAGAAGAAGAAAGTTGCAGACGGGAAAAACTTGCAAAGAACGAAGAGGTGAAGAAGACGAAGAAGTAAAGGAGAAAAAAATGGATATTTCTTTAACAAGTTCTCTCTTTTATATACATAAGGATGGTAACCGGATAATACAGGATTAACCGGTAAAGAATATTCGACACGTGTATACAATTACACTTAATTTATGGATTTTTGTCGGAAAAGAACATGAAAAGGTGGGTAGCCGCGGCATTCTAATTCTCAAAATCTTTCCTCCTTCGCAGAAAAGACATGAGAAGAGGCAAGATGTAGGATCAGAATATCGCCACAACAATATTCTCGCAATACTCACAACGACAGTTCTGCGAGTTACTTAACAACACACCGCGAGCATCACAGAATAACTGAAAGAATGACGTAGCGGATGATGATAACTAAAACACAAAGAAAGCGTGAGGATGTTGTGAAGATTACAAACACCCACGAGGGTTAACATTATAATAGCTGCGAGAACATCACGAGTCAGATCCGAAATTAAAGGACAGCATAGTTGTCATCCACTATGTAACTACCCTATATAAAGAGAATCAATAGGTTCAGAAAGGGGGAGATCAATTTTGGAGTCATAAGAGAGTTTTGAGGAGAGAGAAAATTCTTGTGAGTGGTTGTATTCTTGATTTCTTCCATTTCTTGTAACATTTTTGAGAATTAATCAATAAAGTATTATTCTTAATCTTCAAATATGTGTTGATAATTGTGGATTCTGGTAAGGGGTGTAGTGTAGGTTTTCCTGCAACTACACAAATAGTTGCCATAGATTTGCAAGCTTCAGCAAGAGGAGTATCGCCAATCCCTAACATAGTATCAGAGAATATGCTGGAAATCTGAGACATAGAAGACTCATGTTGGGAGGATTCCTTTGCAGAATTGATATCGCCATCATCATCGTTGTTATCATCGCTATAACTCTCGATGGACTGAAGAGTTGAAGGAGATGGGGATTGCATTTTTATTTTCTTTGAAAGAAGAGCACCAGATTTCTCCTTGCGAGAAGCATCAGATTTCTCCTTGCGAGCAGCACCTTTGTCTTTTCCCTTGGTCTTCACAACTTTAATAGGTTCTATTTATTCAATAACCTTCAAACATAGATAAAGATAAGAAATAGAGGCAACAATATATTGTTAAGAATCATAAAGGAATATTTCTTACTTCATCTGTGAGTAATTTAAGAGCTGATAAAGTACTGGGTTTCCCAAGCTTCTGGTAGCTAGCTTTCAGTCTTTCAATCTGGAAATATTGGAGGGATATAAAAACATGAGGAAAATAATAATGGAAACTGAAACAAAAAATTCGGGAATATACCTATGTATTCCTTTCAGGCCATCTGAACACCCATGGTTGGTATTCTGCGAGATTCGCAGGCAAAGCGTGAGAACCAGAGATGTATGGACCCCCTAGAAATAATGGGAAGATACACTATTTGTCATCATTAGAGTGGCGAGGAGATGAATTATTTCCCATATGCCAGTCAATGTCCCACATAAGAACTTTGTCTTCAGCAACGTCATCCTTTTTATGTAAGCGGACACCCCAACAAGTGCTATCCTTCCTCATGGGGATTATTTCATAATTCGCGAAGAAATTATCTACAGTATACTTCGCAGGAACAATGGAAACATCTTTGAATTTATGGTTCTTCACTTCAAGAGGGTAAAGAGATTCTTTACCAGCACCGCGAGTAGCAAACTCAAGCATCAAACGAATGCAATCCCCACTCAACTGATATATTGCCCGCGAGAATTTCGCATGATAAAGTATTTCGTAGAATAAAGGAGGTTCAAGTTCATAAAGAGGAATGGGAAGACCAGCTTCAAGTTGACCTAATGAGATTATGATCTTCTCTCCATTACACGGATGATCAAAAAATAATTTAATGGAGAGTTCAGCCTTAGGGTTTTGATCAGGAATGGTAGATAAAGTAAAACCTCTATCTTGAAGCTTTTTTTGTATATTTTCAAAGGCAATTATATTTTTACGACCAGCTGGAGGCATCCTTAGTATGGGAATGAAGGAAAGAATAGAAGATCAAAAGAATGAGAGAAATTTTACAACAGTAGGAGATGCGGAATTTGTGGAAGAACAATGATATTACAGAGAGAAGGAAGAAGAAAGTAAAAAGAAGAAAAGAGAGGAATGAAGAGGTTATATATAGAAGATAAGAGTTTTCGAGAAGATAAATGAATTTAATGCGAAGGAAAGACGTGAACGGTTGAAACGCAGCGGTAGAGAAGGACGTGTCAGGAATTGAATGTAAGAAAAGATACGAGTAATAAATCTGGCGAAAAATGCAGAAACGTGTCAGAACAGAAGAATGTGAAAAGATGAACAGCTGCGGCATTTTAAAAGAATTCAATTCTCATGATCTTTTCCCCTTCGCAGAAAATACATGAGAAGAGGCAAGATGTAGGATCAGAATATCGCCCCAGCAATGCTCTTGCGAAATTTATAAACAACATTTCTGCAATCTCTTCAACAACACTCTGCGAGCGTCGCAGACTGACTCAAAGAATGACGTAATAGATGGCGGTAGCAGAAACACGATAAGAGCATGGCGATCCTGCGAAGATTACAGCATCTGCGAGAATAAGCATTACAACTGCTACGAGAATATCGCGAATCAGATCCGAATTTAAAGGATAGCTTAGCTGTCATCCACTATGTAATTTCCCTATATAAAGAGAACTAGTAGACTCAGAAAGGAGAAAGCAATTTGAGAGTGTTGAGAAAGTCTTGAGGAGAGAGAAAGTTTAAGAGAGCGGTTGTATTCTTGATTTCTTTCATTTTCTGTAATATTTCTGTGAATTAATCAATAAAAGTGTTGTTCATAATCTTCAAATATGTGTTGATTATTATGAATTCTTGTGAGGGGTGTAGTGTAGGAATTCCTGCAACTACATAATTGTAGTGTATGAATTCCTGCAACTACAACACGCATGATCGATTGGCCTAGGCCAAGCATGGCTAGATGCCTCGATTCGTGTGCCTTAAAGGTGGCATGTCGCTCCCCTTTAAGAATCCTTTGCGGCACAGGATTCATGTTGAAAGCCGATCTCGGACACTCCTCTTTGTTGGTTAAATCGAGTGGCTTAGATCGCAGCTTCGCGAGACGAGCCATCATGGATGTGTACACTGACGGCCCGCCTTCATGCAGGACCAATCGGTCCCAACAAAAACGTATCCCATGCTTGGTTTCGGTCAAGATGAAGAGTGATGCTTGTGCACCTCTTCAAAACCCTAAAACTCCATCAACGGTCGCAGATGAGCGTCATAGATCTCTCGTTCGTCCAAATATACCAGCTTGGTTGTACAGCCCAGGCTATGAGTTAAGTGGCCAATAAAGTGTTTTGGTGATTACCATCCGTCACTCTACCACATGGAGTGATCGGCCAATAGAGGGCTTGCATGTGCAGCCTCCAAACGATCATTTGAAGATGGATAGACATGCATCTGTTTTAAGACTCTTAATCCGTGACTTACTTCGTTAAGCTTTAAAACAACGATGCTTTATGCATATTGAATATATTCGATGCATTACATGCACAGAATATACACGATATTTCTTGAATATCAATTTCCTAAATAACTCAGTTATTTAACCTAGCACCGTATGATACTTCCTATGGGTCCCACGATCCACACTTGAGACATCAAACATGTTACAAACTGGGGGATACTTACTGGGGTATTGGTCTGGCGGTTTAAAGTGTGTAATGCTCCATCACAAGAATGTGTCAGGAAAGCATGGACAGTTAGCGATGATGGGAGAAGTGGGCTAAGACGTGATCGTGCAATCACCCATACGACCCATTACTCCATCACTCAACTTCCTCCACTTCCTACGAGATGAGGGTTGGCGCTCTATGACTTGTATAAATAGGTCCTTTGCCTATTTTCCAAATAAGACATACAAGCACAGAAAACCAAGTGTTGTCATTCGTATCCAGAAAACACCAAAGCTGATTGCTTACATTATTGCAAGCCAGTTCGATATTCTGATACAAGTCATAAACAACCAACACCTTCACAATCTCAATACCTTCTTCGCTTCCCTCCCTAAGATCAACCATATCTCCTTTACTTTGTGACCGAAGCAAGTCTGGAACGTCCATTTCTTGGTTTAGGCCAGAATTGTATAGATTGATCTCTCGAATCAAAAGCACTCCCGTGCAGTGCATTTGTTTAGGGTTTAGATTCATTTATCATCCACACACCCGAAATTACCAAAACCAGCAGAAATAGTTTTTACCCATAAAACTAGTTTAGGAGTTTGTAATTCCCAAACTTAGTAGATATTTTCGGTTCGAAAACTTCCGCCAGTATGCGTACGGGTACGCATACTTATCTTGTCTCCTTCACCAATTTCGTATACACTCATATGCATACACTTGGCTACTGGTTCATGGATTTGTACACTAATATCCGAACACACTATATATGCTTATATCCAAAAATGGTTACATTATCAACTCTACATTCCAATCATTGAAACATTCTTCTATAATGACAATAGCCGTTTTCACACACTATTAGCATCAAAGCAATTTTCAAGATATTGAAATGTTAACATGACTTTCTCACGAGTAAAGATGAACATGGCTAAAGCGAAAGATTGCCAATAATGTAGTTGCAGGATTTCCCACAACACACCCCTTGTAATATTTTGATAATAATCTCTTGATCTAAACTAATTTGATATTGAAAGTATGATTAAAATTCTAAAAATTTTAAATAGACACACGGATTTTTACATGGTTCGATCAATTTGATCTACATCCATGATTCTCTACTATGATTGTTAAAATTTACATTTGATTTTACATTTGATAATCTCCATTAATGGAGTTCTAAATCTAGTTTTGGGGAAGAAGATGATAAAGAAAAATACATTTTCTCTCTATAAAAATCTCTCGGCAAAATATCTCTCTCTCCTAAATTTTTCTCTCTCCTCAAGACTCTCTCAACTCTAAAAAAAACATCATCCCTTCCTGAATCTATTGGATCTCTATTTATAGGAAACTACATAATGGGTGACAACTAAGTTGTCCTCTAATTTCGGATATCATTCGCGATATTATCGCAGTAGCTATAATATTCCTTCTCGAAAACATTGTAACCATCGCCAGTTAATCATGTTCTTTTTGTGTTTCTTCCATCGTCAACTGTTATGTCATTATTTTGTGACACTCGCAAAGTGTTGTTGGAGAATTTGTTGTGACGCTCGCAGAAATGTTGTTAATCTCGTCAAAATATTGCTGTGGCGATATTCTGGTCCTACATCTTGCCTCTTTTTTCTTGAATATTGCTTGAAAAGGAATCTTTAAGAAAAAATCTGTTGTTGTAGTAGTCTTTGATTTTTGTTGATGAAGGAACGAGCGAAAGAACACTAAACTTGAAAAGTACGTACTTGCCTCTATTCTTTTGTGAAGTTCCATATCTTTGCTAAGTAAATAAGAAGTATTAACTCTTGAAGTATGCGAAGTATGAAGTATCCTTAAAGAAATATAAGAAGTATCCGTCCTTTAATGAAAGTCATAAGTATTGCCTCTGTTCACGCTAAATTATTACTTCATTTTTGGTGAAAATCCTTGTCCATTTTGGAAATGATTCTTTCCGAGAAGATAAAGAACAAAAAATGTTTTCTTGGTAATCCATAGTTGCCTCTGTTCTTTATCTATGAAGGAAGAATCCCTGAGAAAATGATAAATGAACGAATTGCATCTGCCTCTTTCAATAAAATAATCATATTTTGCGAAGTAATCAAATTTCCTGCGAAATTCTGGAATAATCTGCGAAATGCTAAATGAGTTTGCAAGTTTTTGAATGTTTCTGCGAGATTCTGAAATAGTGACTGAATAGTGTTGAGATGAATAGTTCTGCGATAAATAGTTTCGCGAGCTGATGAATAGTTCTGCGAGATTGTAGATAATCATCTTGAGAGACTCTGAATAATACTTCTGAGAAATTCTGAATAGTATTTCCGAGAGATTCTAAATAGTACTTGCTATCTCTCTTGCGATGAACAAAGCTTTCCTGCATTCTTAAAAGAAAATAGATAAGTTTGAGATTAGTCTATTGGTCTTATTTTGCCTTCCTAGTTAAAGGTCTTATTTTGCCAATTTTTTCTTTTTGCGAAAAAATCGCAGGACGTCTTTACATTTGCATGTATTGACCCATTAATCTTGCCTTATCCATTTTTCTTTGAATTTTCTGCGACAATATGACAGGTCTAAATCCCCTAGTGAGAATAAAGTCCCATGACATTGCCATCTTGCGATGAAATCGCAGGACGTCTTTACACTTTCATGTAAAAACCCATTGATCTCATCTTAACATTTCTCTTTTGGCTTGTTGCCTCTGTATAATTTACGTCACGCGACAATATGACAGGCCTAAATGCTCTTGCGAGCATAAAGCCCCATGACATTGCCGTCTTAAGACACTTATCAGCTCCCTAATGGAGGGTGCCGCCATTATCTTCCCCATGGTTGCCCCTTCAAGGAGGGAACATCGGCCATACAAGACTAGCTCCTCCCATCCATATTTGCCAACAACCAGTTGTTATCGCAACCTCTTGTCCTTTATGCCTATATGGCTTATAGTTACAAGACTGCACCCTAAGTGGGGTTTTCTTCAGGACAAGTGCATCGTAGCCAAGACTTACCAAGAATGGCAAGGGATTTTCGTATGCCCTTGGCTCAACCGTGTACCTCGGCGCCTTGGTCATACTTTGCACTTCTTGGAAGAGATTCTCGGTCGTCCAACCAGGGTATAACCATATATAGTTGGAAATCCAAGATCTCACTCCCGGATAGGTTTTCTTTAACCCCAACATATGCATGACTCAGGTTCTAGCAGCGGTATAACCTTATCGCTGAGTCATGTCAAGAGATACCCCCTCATATGACGCGCTATTAAGTCTTACATTTGCCTCTTGCGAAATTTTATTCGCGAACTAGGGTGCACGCCATAAAGGTTCATCCCATTCTTATGTCTTTGCGAAATTTTATTCGCGTTTCTCGCGATATTTTCGCGTTTCTTCATTCTTTCATTTCTGTCAATTCTTTATATAATCTTGAATAATCTCGCGATTACACTCGCAGCTCTGAAAAAATTTGTTTTGCTCATTTCTTTGAGTTCTTCTTTCATTTCTGCCATTTCTTCTTTCATTCTCATAACATCATATTTGAATTAGGTATTCTTTAAAAAAAATTGAAATCTTAGAAATCTTTACGATTGTAAAAATCTTTTTTCTGTAAAAGAACTATTCTAGAGGAATCTTATTTGAAATCTTGCGATGGTTATCGCGTTGTTGAATCAAAAAATCTTTTTCTGTAAAAGAAATATTCTAGAGAAATCTTTGAAAATTTTTAAATTTTTGCAGAAATATTCTAGAGAAATCTTATTTCGCCTTCTGTAATCTTTGAAATTTTTTGAAATCTTTGAAATTTTTGCGATGATTTCATCTTTTATAATCTTTTGAAATCTTTGAAATCTTGCGAATGTATCGCTCTTTGTTAATCAAATCAATTTTTTTTTGAAATGTTTTGAAATTTTAGAATTTTAGAAATCTTCTTTGAAATCTTGTGGTTGTATCGCTTTTTGTAAAATAAATCAAAAAATTTCATTTTTTGTATGTAAAATGTTCAAGGAAGTGGTACTTAGCTTTTGTGTGAGGTCCTGTTGCTGCCGTCTCTCGCGAAGTATTTGGTTTGCTTGCAAAATTGGCATCCTTAAAATGTATAAATCTCGCAAATAGAATTGTAATTATCGCAGCAACAAAAAGAAGTATCTGGGAGAAATGAGACTTGAACCCTTGATCTTCCCCTTGCATATGCTCGCACCATACCAATTGTTCTAACCCTCTCTTGCGAAATTAACTTGCAAAATTCTCGTCAACTTTCTTCATTCTTGGCGAGATAATCATCAACTCTTTTCTTTGCCTTGAAAAAAATTCTTTGCGAGGAGGGAGATTCAAACCCTAGTCTTCTAGTTTGCATACTCCTTCTCTAACCGTTTTGGCTACTTGTTGCTTGCAAAAGAAATGCCTAGTTCTGATATATTACTCCATTTCTTCGCTCCTTGAAGTTCAAAAATGAGTAAAAGAAAAAGGATGCTTGGCGAGGGACTCGAACCTGCAATATTGAACTTCTTAACTTCGTTATTGACCATTTCTGCTAGCTTCTGTTTGCGATAGAAAGTTATACTATCGCCATCTTACTATTATTATCCTCTCGCCAGGCAACTTTAGAAAAATCGTGAAAAAATATTACTGCTGCGAGACTCGATCCCGCGATTTGCTGCTTGCATTCAAGCCTCTCAAACAATTGTGCTAGTTCTCTTACTTGAGCGATTTATCTGCGAAATAATCAAAGGTTGACTGGCGAGCTTGACATAACAAAAATAAACTTTGCGAGAAGCAAGAATTGATCTCGCGACCATGAACTCATTAACTTTGCAGATCACCAACTGTGCTGCCTCTTGCTTGCGAAATAATGAAACAATGTTGCGATATTATTCATATTCTCACCCTCTGTAAAAATAAGAAAATTATGCTCGCAGGAAATTTCGAACCTGTGACCACAAACTCACATATTGTTCTCTGGACCAACTGTTCAAGAACCTCTCTGCAAAGTTAATCGTAGAACTTTTTTCCTTATGCTTTTATTCGCCAATGAAAATGAAAAGAAAATGAAAAATATGTGTCTTTGCGAGATTTGAACCCGTGACCTATTTGTTGCTCTCGCATCCTTGAACCATCTGTTCTAGTATTTCTTTGCGATATCTTTGCATAAAACTTATTACTTGTTCTTTTATTTGTCCTTGGTATTTCATCAAAAATATGCGAAAATATCGCAGTTAAGAAGAATCGATCCCGCGACCTTAAACTTGTACGCTTCTGGTTTGACCAACTGTACTGTCTTCAACTTGTGAAAGAGTGGAGAGATTCTCATGACTTATTCCTTTTAGTTGTCCTTTGTATAAGCTTTCTCTTTTTCCATTTCTATTTTCTTTTCTAGCCATGCAATTTTATCTTTCTTTCTTGCGAGAGTTCATTCCCTGCAAGCAATCACCATGAGTAATGCAAGTTTTATATCAACTTCATAAAATTGAAAACAAGGTTAATCATCAATTTTATTTTATTCTTAAAATCACATAACCTAAAAAGAACGAAATTTTTTGACGATCTGAAATTCGAGAAATTCGCACAATCTAAAAAAATTGAAATTCGCATGGCCAAAAAAATTTCATACGTTTTCTGTAATTTTTTTTTTTTTTAAACGATCACATAGGTTTGTAAAACTAAATTTGGATGATGCAAATCTTTGAACAGAACTCGTTTTGATGTAAGATTACAATTGAGAATCAGTTTTCTATGAAAACAAAGCTTATTTCTGATGATTGTTTCGTGAAGAGCAAAACTTAATAATCAAATTAATTTTTTCCAAAATTCCGGATATAAACAATCAAGCATAAAACAAGATAGAATAGCAAGGGATTTGTCCTTTTTAAACTTATAGTTGATGTAGACTCTGTTGATGTAGAAATTCATCCTTTTGACGTAGCTTTGCATCTTCGTCTTTTTCTTTAACTTTCTTTAGCTTTGCATCTTCTCCACTGTGTTGTTGGTGTTTGCTTGAAGACACAATTTCTCCATTGAAATTTCCACTTTTCCTCTCAAAATTTTTAGATCCCACGAATTCTAACTCTCCCGGTAACTAATTTCTTTGAATCTTCTTCAATCTATCAAATAGCAGGTCCCTGTTTCTAGCGCCAAAATGTAGTTGCAGGATTTCCCACAACACACCCCTTGTAATATTTTGATAATAATCTCTTGATCTAAACTAATTTGATATTGAAAGTATGATTAAAATTCTAAAAATTTTAAATAGACACACGGATTTTTACATGGTTCGATCAATTTGATCTACATCCATGATTCTCTACTATGATTGTTAAAATTTACATTTGATTTTACATTTGATAATCTCCATTAATGGAGTTCTAAATCTAGTTTTAGGGAAGAAGATGATAAAGAAAAATACATTTTCTCTCTCTAAAAATCTCTCTGCAAAATATCTCTCTCTCCTAAAATTTTCTCTCTCCTCAAGACTCTCTCAACTCTAAAAAAATACATCATCCCTTCCTGAATCTATTGGATCTCTATTTATAGGAAACTACATAATGGGTGACAACTAAGTTGACCTCTAATTTCGGATATCATTCGCGATAGTATCGCAATAGCTATAATATTCCTTCTCGCAAACATTGTAACCATCTCCAGTTAATCATGTTCTTTTTGTGTTTCTTCCATCGTCAACTGTTATGTCATTATTTTGTGACACTCGCAAAGTGTTGTTGGAGAATTTGCTGTGACGCTCGCAGAAATGTTGTTAATCTCGTCAGAATATTGCTGTGGCGATATTCTGGTCCTACAAATACATATTTCTAGAAATATGTAAGCGATATATACTGAGCTCGAAATCTCAAATGTGTATAATATAAAACTATATCATAATACGACTTATGTCTCAATATAGGATATAGAGTAGAAATAGACTTTCCAAGTGATAGATGAGTTCAAGTCTCCACATACCTTTTATCGAAGAAGTTCCACCAGCTCCCCTTAGTAGTTCTTCGTCTTCAAATAATTAATGCCAGAAATCTAAGCTCAACGACAGTATCTATGTCCCAGTACGAGACATCTATAAATAGGCTAGAATTCAAGACTTACAGTTTTGATCACTAACATTGACAAACATGCTTGAGATAGCAACGCATGCGAGTTCGACCAAGCAATGCTCTAACAATCTCCCCCTTTGTCAATTTTAGTGACAAAACTATCAATACATATGGATTACAAAATAGATAAAAATTGTAGCTTCTCATCCACATGCTTGATCTCCTTGGCATCTTCAACATGACTCAAAATCTTCGTCACTTCCAAGTACTCCAATGATTCCAAAGGTTGTAAGTTTAGCACCATCGTTAGTTGAAGATCCGTAGCTATAAAAATGAGAAAACAAATGCTCTCAATCATTGTGTGTCATAGTATTATTACAGAGCATCAATGTTCAATTGTATCACAACTTTGACAATAACACTATGGTGATATGTATCACTCCCCCTTATTCAATACTTCATCTCAACATGAAAACCACTCCCTCTTACATAATGATCCATAAACCATATGTATTTGTAATGTGAACTACACATTAATTCTCCCCCTTTTTTGTCAATTTTTTTTGGCAAAGGTACGAAAATTAGTGGGATCCTAATAAAATTTCCATGGAGATACTTAATGACCAAAGGTGTATTAGCATACCAAAAAATTTAGATGCAATCATATAGCCGAAGCTAAATGCATTCATCAAGGATTTTATAAAGATACAAGATAACCCCTATAATATTCCACAGCCGCACTCCCCACAAAGATATGGAAATTAAGCACAAGTTCAAAAGAACTCTGCCCCATAAAATGTCATTCTTGAAAGAACAACAAAGGCGACCTTACTTTCAAAAGAAAAGAAAGATTTATTTGGATAACCCAAATCACATGTAAACATGAATTTGAATCCAAAGTATTCAATTGAATTAACCACAAGAGAATCCATGATTAATATAATCGAAATGCGCAACTAAATTAATTACAAGAAAACTCATAATTAATTTAATCGGAATACATAACCAAATTAACCAAAAGAAAGTGATCAATTCAATTGGTCATGCTCAACATAAGAGAACTTACAGAGCAACAACTAAAATAACCACAAGAGAATGATCATTTTAGTTGGTCATGCTCAAACACAAGAAAACTTATGGAGCAACACAATATATGCACAAAAATGTGGATCAGAGATTGACCAAATATTGTGGAATAAGAAAGGATTTATTCTATTTTCCATCACTATTTGAACAATGACATATAATAGACTTAATACTTGGACACAAAAGATTTATCCTTTCTTCCATCAAAATAATGACATAAAAGGCTCTAACTTTTGTAATGTCAAAAGTTCATTCTATCTTCCATCAATACTTTCATACTGACATAATAGATTGAGCAAGTATGGGACAGTCACAGGTTCACGGATGTAAACAACATATCCCATAACAATTTGCAATCTACCAAATCATAAAGATTAAAATTGCAAAAATTATCTTCCAAATTACTTAGAATTTAAACAAATAAGTCTAAAAACATTGAAGATGAAAATCGTTGGACATAGCTACGTGTACTCACAACAATGGTTATTCCAAACCCTAGTTATTCTTCTAAGAAACATGAAAAAGAAGATTTACTAGACATAATCAAAGAGCGGTCTAAAACAAACATCAATAAGTAAGAAAAACTACTCATCATCATCTTCATCATCGGAGACCATGAAGGTGGAGAGGACCTTGTCCATGTCCTCTTTAATATCGGGAAACTTGGTAGCAATCACCAATAATTGTTCTTGAATACAACTGTAGGATCAGAATATCTCCACAACAATATTCCTGCGAGATTTACAGCGACAGTTCTGCCAGATCTTCAATAACACATTGCGAATGTCACAAAATGATTGAAAGAATGACGTAGCGGATGACGACAACTGAAACATGATAAAAGTGTGATGATGCCGCGAGGATCACAAACACCTGCGAGAATTAACATTAATATCTACTACGAGAGTATCGCGAGTCAGATCCGAAAATAAAGGACAGCTTAGCTGTCATCCACTATTTAACTACCCTATATAAAGAGAATCAATAGATTCAGAGTGAGAGGGATTAATTTTTGAGTCAGGAGAGACTTTTGAGGAGAGAGAAAATTATTGTGAGCGGTTGTATTCTTGATTTCTTCCATTTCTTGTAACATTTCTGAGAATTAATCAATAAAATGTTATTCTTAATCTTCAAATATGTGTTGATAATTGTGGATTCTGGTAAGGGGTGTAGTGTAGGTTTTCCTGCAACTACATTTTGGCGCCCGAAACAGGGATGAATTGATGATTATTTGAAGAAAAAAAAGAGAAGATTGACATTGTGATTGGAAGGAATTTGGAATAATTAGCGAATGATTTTTATGCAATTTTCAACGATTCACTAGGATTAATGGCTAGAAGAAGAAGAAATACATCAGAACCACCAACAACCATAAGGAGGAGTAAATGACTTGCAGGTGGAGAAACAGATAAAATAAGAAAATCTTCAAGGGTAAGAACAAGAAGAAATAGAACAAGGGATGATGGAGAAAATCAGGTTCGACAGCCAAATCAGCAAATACTAATGCAGAATAGAGTTGTGGATTATGATAGAGTAAGTGTGCATACTTGGCGATCAGATTCAATGGAAGAACCAGGAGATCGACAATTAAGAGATAAAAGGTGAGAGGGAAGAAACCAAGAAACAAATGGAGGATTAATACATGGAAATGACACAAATGAAGCGTTAGAGACGTTAAGACAAAGAGAACAAGAAGAAAGAATATTCGAGGCGAAAGAAGCGCAAATCTAATAAGACAAAATCATGAGTTAAGAATGGAGAATTTGAGATTACAAAATAGGAGATCAATAAGTACAGTAAGATCAAATTCACAATCGTTTAGAAAATAAACAAGACGAAATCCTCCTGTGAGAAACATTGACGAAAATGTTCAAGAGGAAATACAGAATCCAAATGAAGAGCAGCATTATGGAGGAGAAGAAATGATTGAAGATCGCTATGTTCCACGCAGTGAAACTTTGGATGGAAGACGTGATAATAGAAATCAAGAGGGTGGAAATAATCGTGATGGTGAAAAAAATCGAGAAGAAGGAAGGAGAATATTACAAGAGCGATAAATTCAAAGAAACCGAAGAATAATAGAGGAGGATATTGAGAGACATTATGATGAACAAGCACGTTTAGATTGCGAGAGGGAAAGATTAAGAGCATAAGTGGAAGAACAAGAATTTCAAAAAGCAGTACGCCAAAATAATCATGACAATCGAGAAAGAAGACGCGCACGAAATTGCAACAATAATAAAATTAATGAAGAATATGATAGAATACAAAGAAGAATTGAGAGACAACGGAGAGAAATGATGAGAGATGAAGAAGATCGCAGAGAAGACAATGGGAGACATCAGCAATTGCGAATTCAAGAAGGGGGTGAAGAAGAAAATCACGGGAGAAGGCAGAATGAAAATACTGAAGAAGAAGCACAAATTCTCGCAAGGAAAGAAAGACATGAACGCAGGAGAATGGAAGCTGCATTAAAGAGACCAATGGAGCAAAGTTCAGCTGGGAACGAACATATTTTAAGAGAATTAGCATAAATGAGAGGAATGTTAAACACTAGAAGAGAAGGAGGCAGGAGACAACTTGATGAGGCCATTGAAGAAGCAACAAAAACTCCATTTACTCAAGCAGTACAATTAGAAGGAATACCCTCAAAATGCAATTTACCAGCGTTAACTAGTATTTTTGATGGAAATATATGCCATTCAACATATCAAAGCCTATGTTAGGTATATGCTACAATGGGAGAACCATGATGCTGTGTTATGCAAATATTTTGCATCAAGATTAACTGGCGAGGCGCTAAAGTGGTTTGATGGTTTACCCAAGAATACCATAATTTCTTTTATTTATTTATAGACTACATTCCTGGGGGCATACATAAGTAACAATTCTTCACGACCTGGAATTGAAGATGTATTTGGATTAAAACAGAGGGTTGGTGAGAGTTTGAAGCATTTGACATTAAGGTGGAAAACAATGTGCATTGAAATGGCTGGTAGAGTGGATGAGAGATACCTCATTTTGTCTTTCATCAATGCTATCTTCGCAACTAATCTACTTTATATTCAAGTCTTAAGAGTCAAAAATACAATCACAATGACCGAGCTGCGAGAATTACATGAAGAATACATTGCTTTGGAGGAGAAACAGAATGAGATGGAATCATATCCAATCGCAAACACCAGTTTAATAGCAGCAAATGGAAGCTTACTTCCTAAGATGATTAACAATGTGGCGAGCACCTCGCAAACACAACAAGAGAAAGTAGTGATTGATAGTCAACAGAAGTTAGTAGCTATGGGAAGTCGAGATCAAGAAGAGTTTGAAAGAGAAAGGAATTATTATAATCGCAGTGAGAATAATAAAATTCAAAGACTTGATCAGCCTCATGAAACTTATGGCGGTCAAAGACAGAATTATTATAGAGGGCAAGGAAGTCACAAGATAATATGGGAAGAAATTAAGATGCCATCTCTAAATACTAGCATAGAAATTTTTTGGGAGGATATCATTTTGATGGAAAATATACGATCACCCTGAAATATGGGAAAAGAGGCACATCCAAAT
Organism: Papaver bracteatum; assembly: GCA_023529315.1. NCBI lineage: Eukaryota > Viridiplantae > Streptophyta > Magnoliopsida > Ranunculales > Papaveraceae > Papaver > Papaver bracteatum. Next base: position 15,994 of record JAJJWX010000228.1, read on the forward strand.
AATCAAAATCAATAATTTTGTCCTTACCATCATTTTCACGGCCACTCAATAAACGATTGCAGAAATGTAAAAAGGATAATTTTGAGGATGATTGATCAGGGAAAGCTAAATCATTTTTTAATAGGACATCCACAATCTCAGCAATTACCACCAGTACCAGACGTTCGCAGAGTAAATACGACAAAAGGAGAAGAAACATTTGTGATAGAAGTTGGAGCCAAGGCGAAGAATTTGTTCTGTAATTCCATCATACATTCATACAAGACTATTGAGGATTTCCACGACAACGTTCTAAGTAGAGTCTTCGCGAGAGACATGGATGGAAGAGAAATAATGAATATTGCGAGAGTCTCGCCATTAGAAGAATGGAAAAATAAAATTATCTCTTTCACAGCACAAGAAGTACCAGAGCCTGGAGAGATGCATGACAACCCACTCGTGGTCAAATTAGAAATAAATCCAAAACAAATAGAAGAAGAAGATGAGGAAAATGAGGATGGAGAAACTGAAGATTCTTGGGCCATCAACAGAGTTTTGATTGACACGGGAAGTTCAGTAGATATCTTATTTTATCATACTTACAAAATAATGGAAGGAAGAGATGAGGATCTGATACCGTCAACCTATAAGATCTATGGTTTCAATGGTACTGCTAACAAGCCAAAAGGGGAGATTACCATGCGGATTCCACTAAAGGGCCTATCTTCTAAAGTATAATTTTGTGTTGTTGACATAGAATCGCCATATAACGCCTTAATTGGCCGACCATGGTTACATGGGATTCTAGGGGTAGCGTCAACTTATCACTAGTGCATTAAATTTCCTCATCCTAGTGGTATTGGAATTATAAAGGGAGATTGGACTAAGGGAAGGAAGTGTTATGAAATTGACATGGAATCTTGCGAAGAAAGAGCTGCAAGGAATAGAAATTGGAAGCATAACATCAAGCAGAGGCAAAGAAGTGACAAATTAATGGTTGATACAATAGAACAACGAGAATATGGGATATTGCAAAGTCAACACACACTAAAATCAATTGATGGCGAGCGCCTCGCAGATAGAGAGAAAATAACAAAACGCAACAAAAAGGCAGAAACAGAAAGTAGTAAGTAGAAAGGTAAAATTTCTCAAATTATGAAATTTATTAAGAAATGTATGAATGATTTGTTGAAGAAAATGTTTTAAAAGAATATTTCGTTTGAATGAAAAAGATGAAATTGAAAAATCGTACAAGAGTTGAAATACAAAGAAGAGAAGATTAAAGAAAAGAAATTTTATCAGAGTTGCAATACTCGTAAGAAAAATATAAGAACGGGACGAACCTTTATGGCGTACACCCTAGTTCAGGGATACAACTTCACAAGAGGCAAATGTAAGACCTAAAGTACGTCATATTAGGGGGTATCTCTTTGCGTGGCTTAGGGATAAGGTTATACCGCTGTTAGAACCTGAGTCACTGAGATTGGGGTTATTGAAAACCCATCCAGGAGAGGTACCTTGGATTTCCAACTATATAAGATTATACCCTGGTTGGACGACCGAGGATCTCTCCTAAGGAGTGCAGAGTATGATCAAGGCGCCGAGGTACACGGTTGAGTCAAGAGTGCCCGGGGCATACGAAATTACCCTGGCCATTCTTGGCAAGTCTTGACTACAATGCATTTGGCCCGAAGAAAACCCCACTTAGGGTGCAGTCTCGTAACTATAAGCCATATAGGCATAAAAGATAAGAGGCTGCAAAAAGAACTGGTTGTTGTTAAGACCGGATGGGAGGAGCTAGTCTTGTATGGACGATGTGCCCTCCTTGAAGGGGCAACCAGGGGGAAGATAATGGCGGCACCCTCCATTAGAGAGCTGATAAGTGTCTAAAGACGGCAATGTCATGGGGATTTATGATCGAAAGAACATTTAAGCCTGTCATATTATCGTGTGACAAATATTATACAGAGGCAACAAGCCATGAGAAAAAGTTAAGACGAGATCAATGGGTTTTTACATGAAAGTGTAAATACGTCCTGCGATTTCATCGCAAGACGGCAATGTCATAAGGTTTTGTTCTCGCAAGGGAGCTTAGAATTGTCATATTATCGCAGAGAAATTGACAAAATGATGATAAGGCAAGATCAATGGGTCAATACATGTAAGTGTAAAGACGTTCTGCGATTTTGTCGCAGAAAAAAAAAAAGGCTAAATAAGACCTTTAACTAGGAAGGAAAAATAAGACCACAATAGATCATAAGATTATACAGACATGACCTGCAATATTTATGCATAAGTTGAGGCAAAGTTTACAAATATATTTTATTCAACATTAATCTGCTCAATCTTTCATATTGCAGATGAATAACAGAGGCAAGCATGGGAATGAACAGAATGATAAGATTATTATTCATCTTTATATGGAAGATTTACGCAGATGGATAAAAATTAATAATCATGTTGATTAACCATATTGGAAAAAAGAATTGTTTTATAATTTATATAGATAGAAGCAAAAGAAATTTATACATCAAGGAACCTTGCAGTAATATCACAAGAAGAAGGAGATAAATGTACAAATATTACAAGGAGATTAAAAATAGGAAACAAAACTAGTTAGATCCATCATCATCCTCGCCAGATTTTTCTTCTTCTTTGTCTTCACCGTCATCTTCGATGTATCCTTCATCTCCGCCAGATTCTTCAGCTTCACTGTCAGAGATAACAAGATTTGGAGTATTCTTTGGAACTTCTTCCGCGAGGAAAGGATACAAAGAGTGAGGAATGTTATGATCATTGCAGACCTTCTTGGAAAAATCATTGCGAACACCAACAAGGAGATTACTAAAATTGGTAGCAGTAATCTTTAATTGGGTCTTCCATTTGGAATATTTCTCATTGCGAGCAGAGAGTCTTTGCGAGTTGATTCTTATTATCTTCAAGTTCTCCAATTCTTTCAGAGTATCTCTTCTCATATCCTGCGAGTATATAACAACAAGTTGGAAATTTTGCAAAAAACTATAAAAGACAAGAAATTAAAAAGGAAGAACAATTAACAACCTTCTCTTTCAGAAATCATGTCTTTGATTAAGGCCGCTTGTTCAACATGAAAACTAACATCTACACCTAAGTTAGCTCTGGCATTGTCAAGAATCTTTGCAGCCCAGGCAAATTCATCATCATTATTAATAATAAGACGGGAACGAATTTGGTTTTCTCTTTCAACAATATCCTCTCTCTAGCGGATAAGTTTATCTCTTTAAATTTGGACTTCAAGAAGGTGTAGTTGCAGAATGACCTACAACTACACCCTCAGTATAATTAGTAAAACTTGAGAAGTTCTTGATGTTGAATGACAACTTTCTTATTAATCCTCTCAATTGATTACAAAGAAGTATCTAAATGGAACTAGAATAGTTACAACTTTCTCTATTCTCTTTCCTAAGATAATTTCTAATACTCACCAAAAGAACCTCCTGAATTTTACATTTGAACTCCTATTTATAATGAACTTTATACAGCTGTATATGTGTTGCGAAGTATCGCAACACATCTTCGTACGATTATTCTATCTTCGCAAATCTTCATACTTCCCTGTGCTTCCTCTATCTTCGCATTGTTTTGTAACTCTTTCCTCTTATATTTGTCACGATGTTCGTAAGTTAATTCCTTGTGATATTCGGTACCTACATCTTGCCTCTTCTCATGTCAATTCTGCGAAGAAGAAATGATCGTGAGAACATAACCGTTACTTAGTCTTTTAGAATTTGGACACTTCTTTTGTAACCGTTCTTTTCTAGTTATTCCCTTATATAAACTCTTTTATATTCTCTTCTTTTTCTTATTCTTATTTTCTCTTTTTACTTCTGCAATTTTGTATTCTTATCACACTCTCCATTACCATTTTTTCCTCCTGTTCATATCATCATGAGTTCTCCAAGGTAATTTTCTTCTATCTTCACGTTTTTCACTTGTTTTCCTCTTTGATTTCTGTATAATTTATTGTTTGATTTTGGTTTATTTCAGCAAAACTATTCCTCAGGTGAAATCTCCACCCAGAAATTCAAGCCCTAATCTTCGAAGAAGAAAATCCGAGAATCAAAAGGTAGTTAAAATACTCTGTCTTCTTTCTTGAACAATATATTGTTGCCTCAGTTTTTAATCTACATTTTGATTCGTAGGCTGGTGAAAAATCCAATCCCAACAAGAGATCTCGAGTGATTAAACCTACACCGATAATTTTAATTGATGAATTCCTTCCTGAGATGGATAAGGAATTTCCCTCTCCTCCTCGTGAAAATACTTCTTCGCAAACTCCTGCCTCTACTCCATTACCCAGTTTTCAATCTCCCACTAATGTCAATTTATCAACACTTCTTCAAGATCAACCCTCGCAAAATACTTCTTCAACATATTCTCTTGAAAAGCCTATCTTGACTCCTAATCCTTTGAGTGTTATTGCTCCAGACATTTTACAACTTGCTCTTATTCCTTCAAATTCTTCTCCTCTTCCTCAAGAAATTCGAGATGGAATTTACTCAACTTTTTGAATGTTATATGAGGTTTTGAATAATACTGCGAAGTCTACTAATGTTCGTTCGCAATATGAGTTTTGTAAAGCACTAAATAATTTCATCAATCCTGATATTTCTACTTCACGCCAATCCTTGGAAAAAGAAGTTGAATTGCTTCTCCAATCTCCGAAGTCTTCAAGAGCAGAATGTGAGAATCTCCGCAAAGAGAATTATCAGCTTCAGAATGATTCTCTTGATTGTGCGATCCTTCGCAAAAGGAATGATGAATTGAAATGTATGATTACTATCTTCATATTTTCCCCTTTTGTTTACTTTTGTTCTTCATATGTTTGAAACACCCATTAAAACCCATTCCCCTTTATAGAATCCATCCAGAAATGTAGAAGATTGGTACTTCGCCATGAATCAGATGCAACAGAATATCAATCCAAGCATGAAAGCCTCTTGAACCAATTCTCCCATTTATCTAATCTTTATTCGTGTGCTCTTGATAATTTTGATGCCCTTTTTCAAGAGAATACCCAACTGATTTACGACCGAAATTTTTTGAATGATGACATATCTCAACTTACTTCTTCTTTAACTAAAGCCGGCTTGAGAGTAGAAACCTTATTAGAAGAGAACAAAACCTTATCAGAAGAGAAATGCTCGTATTTGAATACAATGATCGTTTATTCGCAAAAATTAGATACTCTTCAGAATAAATGTTGCGATCAAGAAAATCTTCTTTCTTTGTTAAAAGGTGAACTTGAGGAATTAAAGAAGTCTTCAGATGCAGAGAGAAGTTCTTTTGCCGTTGAGAAGAAGTCCCTTATTAATAAGAATATAATCTTAAGTACTAAGAAGAATCAACTTGAAGAAGATTATTCTGAACTAAAAAGTCTTAATACCAAACTTGCGAAGGATAAAAAATTTCTTGTTTCTAAAGATCATAAGCTTCAATCTAGACTTAAAGGATTAGTTGATGATGGTTTTTATAATGCGATGGATCAAATGAAGAATTGTTGTCTATCTTTAGCTCAATCTCTTATTTCTCAAAGAGAAGGTAGTCATTAAAATTTGACTGCCTCTGATGTATCTTTAAATTTTGTTATATTCGCAAATTTGACCTTTTAAATTTTGTTTTACTCGCAGAATCTGAGAACAACCTTCGCAATGCTAAGGCTGGATTAGAAGCCTCCTGTTCTGAGCTTCGTAAGAAAAATGCTTTGCTTTCTACTCGCTTAATCAACTCTCGTGATCGTGCTACTCGGAGATTCAACTATCTTGCTTATTCCAAAGATATCGAAGATACCAACCATCAGAAAGCTATACTTCGTGAAAGTCATCTGAAAGCTCAAGTCTTTGCGAATAACATTCTCTTATCAAGAGCCTTGCCTCCTGTGAAAATATCTGACGATGAAGTTGTTCGTGAGCCTGATAGTGATTTTGATTATGAGAGTGATGATGAAGGACTTGATGATGAAAAAGAATCTATTCCTCAAGGAGATGTTCCTGTTGCAGATTCTTCAAAGGATGATATTTCGCAAAAGTCGAAAGTTGCTAATGACCCTGCTCATCTTAAAGATCCAGCACAAAGTGTTGATGAATCATAATAATATTATTTATCATTTATTCTCTTATTCTCCTTTCCTTTGAACTCCTTCTTTCAGCTACTGTTGGTTTTCTTTTTGCAAACAATTATGCCTACTATTTTTGTTCTTTTAAGAAGTACATTTGATATTTTGCGAAGGTGATTTGACCTTTCTTAATTTGACCTTTCTTAAATTGAATGCTTTCTTTATTTGCATCATTTGATCATATGAAGAGAAATAATATAACTCAAAGAATATAGTTTAGTATCTCCTTTCCCCCTATTATTGCTCTTCAGATGATTAAACATTGTTGGAAGTATTAGAATATCTGCCCTAATTCAACTTACGAAGCTTCAGCTTGTTGTGATTGTTAACAAGAAATCCTCCCTTTGAAGTATAAGAAATACGAGGTATGAAATATCCTTAAGAAGTATAAGAAGTATAAAATATCTTTAAAGAAGTATTAGAAGTATTCAATCCGTAAATAATTATCCAATGTATGAAGAAGTATAAGAATTATTCAATCTATGAAGAATTACTCAATGTATGAAGAAGTATAATAAGTACTTAACCTTCGCAAAATGAAGTATCCATTGAAGAAGTATAATAAATATGAGACATTCTTGAATAATTATAAGAAGTATTCAAGTTGTGGAGAAATATTCAGTATATGAAGAAGTATAAGAAGTATGTAATTCTCGTAAAATTTAATGAATACGAACTATCTGTTTTTGATTGCGAACAAAATCGCATCTTTTGTTATATCTTCATGAAAATTCTTCAATAGGGCTGTCTTCTTTTTTAGGACTTCATGATTTATATTCTTGTAAAAATTCTTCAATGATATTGACGGAGCTGTCTTCTTTGTCAGAACTTCATGATATATATACTCTTGTAAAAATTCTCCAATGATATTGATGGAATAATTTTCATTAATTGATGTGGTCTTATCATGCCTTCCTAAGTAAAGGTCTTATTTTGGCACCTCTTTTGTGATAATATTTTTGTATTTGCGATAATATGACAAGTTTGAACATTCTTGCGAATATACAACCTCGTGACATTATCATCTTGCGATGAAATCGCAGGACATTTTTACACTTTCATGTAATAACCCATTGATCTCATCTTAACTTCTTTGTTATGTTCTGCGAGTTCTCTTTGTATGTATATATATATATATATATATATTTATTTAGAATGCTCGCAGAAATTCAGTTGTTGCACAAATATGACAAGCCTTTATGTTTTTGCAAACAAGAAGCCTCGTGACATTTGCGTCTTATAGCACGTATCAGCTCCCTAATGGAGGGTGTTGCCCTTTATCTTCCCCTTGGCTGCCCCTTCAAGGAAGCGTACATAGATCATACAAGGTTATCTCTTCCCATACAGTTATGCAAACAACCATCTTTTGATCGCAACCTCTTATCCTTTTTGCCTATAGGGCTTATAGTTACGAGGTTGCACCCTATGGGGTATCTTTGGGCCAAATGCATCATTTGCCAAGACTTGTCAAAAATGGCAGATGTGCTTCAAGCCCACCCGGCACTCTTGACTCAACCGTGTACCTCGGCGCCTTGATCGTTTTCTGCACTTCTTGGGAAAGACAGTATGCCTTAGTCGCCCAACCTAAATCATGTTACACCGCATAATATTGCGTAATGTCGCAAGATTAGGTGAGAATCCAAGGTGTCTAACCCGGATAGGTACCCCGTTATTGGGTTGTACCCCATAAAGTTCCATGTACTCAGGTGCCTTGGTGGTGTTCCGGTGTCCCTGAGCCATGCTTATAGGTACCCCCTTAAATGACGTACTTTAGGACTTTGCCTCTTACGAAATGTTGCTTTGCGAACTAGGTTGTACGCCACAAAGGTTTGCATGTGTAATATTTCTGCGGCTTTCTTTCTTTTTTGAAAGCTGATCACAGATTGCGGTCTTTTATTCGTAAATTGCGGTCTTTTCTTCGCAATTTAATGTGTGCGTATTTCTTTAATGAAAGTTAATCGCAATAAAAAATTGAAATTCGTAATTTTTGCATATTTCCTGCGAGCAAACAATATTCGTAAAATTTATCATGAGTTTTATGGATAATACCTTTTCAAATACAGTCTATTCCAAGGTCTACCAAGTCTCAAACCCATGTCTCTCCCTTCTGGATCCATTAGCCGATAAGCTCCGCTTCCCAGAACCTCTTTGATAACATATGGTCCATCCCATTTTGGTGCTAATTATCCTCCATTTTCTTTCTGATATGGAGCTGTTTCTCGCATGACCAAATCACCTGGTTGATATTCACGTTCAATGACTCTCTTGTTGTATTCTCGAGCTAATCGTTCCTGATAAATCTTCATATGGTGCAACACCTTTTCTCTTTTTTCTTCCAAATCATCCAATTCACTTAATATTACTCCCGCACTTAAATTTCTTTCCCAAGCTTCTTTATTTTTTGTCGGAATTACAACCTCGTAGGTATCGTGCTTCTACTCCATATGTTAGACAATAAGGAGACATTCCAGTTGCTTCTCTTCTAGTTGTATTGTATGCCCAAACTGCGCTAGGTATTTGCTCGCACCATCCTTTGAGATGTCCTTCTAATTTCTTTTTGATTGTATCTGCGATTGTTTATTTGTTGCTTCTGCCTGTCCATTAGCTTGTGGATATAACGGAGTTGATTTCCCACATTTTATCCTAAAAGCACTTAGTAACATCTCTATATTCTACCCTTCAAATTTTTTTCCATTATCAGATACTAACTGTGCTGGAACTCCGTATCTGCAAATGATGTTCTCAAATATGAACGTAAAAACATCTTTATCACGAATATGCTGTACTGCTTTTACTTCTGCGAGCTTCGTGAAATAATCTGTTGCGACTATCAAATATCTCCTTTGTCCGGATCCAGGTATAAATGGTCCAACAATATCCAACCCCCATTTCCAAAAAGTCCAGAAGCTTGTTGAAGAAGTTAATGTTGCCCCTGGTGCATGTATTCTTTTACCATGTCGTTGGCATTCCTTGCATCTTCGTACGAACAATTTTGCGTCTGTATGCATATACGACCAGTAATATCCTTGTATCTTTGCTCTGTACGCTAGAGATCTTCCCCCACTATGATTTCCAGCTTCTCCTCCATGTAACATCTTCAATATTTTTTCTCCTTCTTCACGAGTTAAGCACCTGAGAGGTGGTCCACTGAAAGATTTTCTATATAAAATTCCTTCTCGTAGCTCATAGTTTGTTGCACGACTCTTTAATTTATGTGCTTCTAGTCTGTTCCTAGATACTTCTCCTGTTGCGAGATATGCATGAATTTCTTTTCTCCAATCTGCGATGTTATTTGGTAATTCTCTTTCTACTTCCATCGCAACTGCCTCCTCAATTTCCTCTTCTTTGTTCACCGATGGGTGTTGAATCGTCTGAATTTTGATATTTCTTGTATTAGGATTTGTCATCATACTTGGAATGAATGCAAAATCATCTGCGAGTCGATTGTATTTCCTTGTTATATGCCTCCACTTTAATTTTGGTATCTTCGCAGATAATTCAGCAACAAGTTTCTTGTATTTCTTCAAGGAAGACTCATTTATGGTATATTCCCCTTTAATTTGACAAATTACCAGCTGCGAATCACTTGTTATCCTTATAGTTTCAAGCTTCTTTTCTATTGCGATCTTCAATGCGTGCACTACAGCTTCGTACTCTGTTTCATTGTTCGTGGATGCAAATTCTAGTCTGAATGAGAATGTTGTTCTTTCTCCTTCTGGTGAGATCAACACAACTCCAATTCCATTCCCCTCACTGTTGGATGATCCTTCTACTAAAATTTCCCATCTATTTGGTTCTGTTAACAAGTCTTTTGGATTCCCCAACTCTTCTTCAACATCCATCATTTCTTCTACTGCTTCATCTTCTTCCAAAGGAAATTCTGCCAAGAAATCTGCGACGACTTGTGACTTTTGCGATGATAATACTTCGTATTTTATCTTGTAATGGTTTACTTGTGCATTCCACCTTTCTATTCTCCCTAACCTTTTGGTGTTCTTCATAACTGATTCAATTGGCACCTTGGTTACCACTTTTATCACATGTGCTTGGAAGTATATTCCTAACTTGAATGATGCATAAACCAGGGCTAAGATTAACTTCTCCATTTTAGAATAATTTCTCTCTTCTACGTTAAAAGTTTTACTGATGTAGTAAATGGGCCTTTCTATTCATGTGTCTGTTCGCAACAGAACTGCACTTAGAGCATATGGAGTTGTTGCGAGGTATACCAATAATTCTTCGTTTTTCTCTGGTTTCTGTAATATGGATGTATTTGTGAGATATTCTTTGATTCCTTGAAAAGCTTTTTCACATTCATCAGTCCACTTGAATTTTGCTCCCTTCTTAAGTATGTTGAAAAAATGTTTGCACTTATCTGACATTCGCGAAATAAATCTTCCGAGTGAAGCCAAGAGTCCATTTAGCTTTTGTACTTCCTTTACTGTTGTAGGTGTTGGCATGTCACGAACTGCTTGTACTTTTTCTGGATCAACTTGTATTCCCTCCTTTGATACTATATATCCCAATAATTTTCCAGACGCAACTCCAATTATACATTTCTCAGGATTTAATTTGATGTTGAACTTTCTCATTTGTTCAAATATTTCCTTCAAATCTTGCACATGATCTTTGGCTTCTTTGCTTTTTATCAACATATCATCTACATATACTTCCAAAGTTTTATGTATCCACTTTGCGAACACTTTTTCAACCATTCGTTGATATGTAGCACCCGCATTTCGCAAACCAAATGGCATCTTCACATAACAATACAAACCTCTTGGAGCAAAAAAGGCAGTATGTTCTTGATCTTCTTTCATGAGTGATATTTGATTATACCCTTTATATCCATCAAGTGAAGTGACTCTATCATGTCCTGCAGCTGATTCCACCATTTGTGGTATGTCTGGTAATGGAAAGCTATCTTTGGGGCAGGCTTTGTTTAGATCAGTGAAATCTATACAAATTCTTATCCCTTTATTCTTTTTCGGAACAATGACCATATTCGCAATCCATTCTGGGTATTTTGCTTCCCTTATGATTCATGCATCCAGCATCTTTTGTAATTCTTCTTCTATCTGTGCATGATAACTTTGTGATATCTTCCTTATTCTTTGTTTGAATGGTCTTACGTTTTTATCGATGTTCAATCTATGACACGCCACTGATGGATCAATTCCTGGTATCTCATCTACACTTCCTGCGAATATATCTTTATATTCTCGTAAGAGATCAATAGTTCTCTTTTCTTCTTCTTCATCCATCTTAGTTCCAATTCGCAAGAATAAAGGCTCCTCTTTACTTCCAATATTTACTTCTTTAGTTGGTTCAGCTGCAACATAGCTTGGACTTTGCTCCCCCATAGGTGTTGGTTCTTTGATTATTTTTGCTGGTTCCCCTTATTTTTCTGGAATCTCACTTGGTATTCCTCTCCCTTCCTTTGCTCTTATTGTATACACTCTAAATTATTCTTCCTTTTTTACCTCCTTCGCAAGTTTTCTACAAAACTGTTTCTTTCTTGCTCTCCCCCCACATTGTTTTACTTCAATCTGATAACAAAATTTTGCACTATCAAGATCTCCTTTTATTTCATGTATTCCATTTGGTGTAGGAAATTTGATTTTCTAATGTAATGTTGAAGCAACAGCTTTGATCGCATGAATCCACGACCTTCCTATCATCATATTATATGGAGATTCCATATCTATCACATATAAGACTATATGTGTTTCGATTTCTCCTAGAAATATTCGCAGTGCTATTTCCCCCTAGATTTTGTTGTAGATTTTCCTAATCCATGAATGAGACATTTTGAATTTGTGATTTCTTCATCTTTAATTCCCATCCCTTTAAGTGCTTGATAGAATATGATATTAACAGAACTCCCTGTATCAACCAAGATTCGGTTTAATTTCCATTTTTCTATAGCTTTATTCTCTTCTCGCATGACTAGAACTGTGATCACCAATGGTGAAGTGTGGTTTAAGTCTTCATTTGGAATTTCTGCTACTGAAAATGTGATTTTCTGTTTTTCCCATTCTTCTAAAGTTGTTATTTTCTCCTCCTCCGTGATCTTTCTTCCTCTACAATCTCGCTTGTATATCTTTCCCTTCATGTTATTATGAAAATCATCAATCATTGTCTTTGTGATCATATTACATTCTTCTTTTTTGCAATCTCCATCCACTGACTCCATTTGATCTTCAAATTTTCCACAATTCCTTCAAATTTTGGCTATCACAATCCCTGTTTCTAGCGCCAATTATGTAGTTGCAGAATGACCTACAACTACACCCTCAGTAGAATTAGTAAAACTTGAGAAGTTCTTGATGTTGAATGACAACTTTCTTATTAATCCTCTCAATTGATTACAAAGAAGTATCTAAATGGAACTAGAATAGTTACAACTTTCTCTATTCTCTTTCCTAAGATAATTTCTGATACTCACCAAAAGAACCTCCTGAATTTTACATTTGAACTCCTATTTATAATGAACTTTATACAGCTGTATATGTGTTGCGAAGTATCACAACACATCTTCGTACGATTATTCTATCTTCGCAAATCTTCATACTTCCCTGTGCTTCCTCTATCTTCGTATTTTTTTGTAACTCTTTCCTCTTATATTTGTCACGATGTTCGTAAGTTAATGCCTTGTGATATTCGGTACCTATAGAAGGGTTTTATGAAAATCCGCTAAAGTTTGAGCTCCTTGCCTAGAGATGCGATCTTTTTCATCTATAAGATCACTTTTTTGGGCTCTTAGAATCTTGATTTCTTCTTTAGAGTTAAGATATTGACGCTTGGATGTATTAGCCGCTCTCAAACTAGATCTGTGATCAATTTCTAAAAGATGAAATTTGGATCTAAGATCATCTACAGAAACGGATTTAATCTGTGCATTTGAATAATTATTTAAGGATTCATTAATGCGATTGAGGAGAGTATCATCGTCTTTTGGATTTGGAAAAGAACGAAGGAATACAGCTTCGTCAGAAAGTCCGTAAACATCTGCGAAGAAGAAAAATAACAAAAAAGGCAAAGGAATACAAGGTTAAAGAAAAAGAGAAAGATTTCTTACCATAAAGTTGATCATTCGCAGCTTGGAGGCTTGCGATCTTATTTCGCGAGGAAGAAAGTTCAGTTTCCAACCGCTTGATCTTTTCTTGAAGGTCAGCATACCCAGATTCCAATTTCCCGCGAAGACTAGCGGACTCAGATTCCAACTCCACATTCTTCTTGCGAAGAACATTATTCTTCTTGTGAAAAGATGCGCGCCTCTTCTCCAAGTCTGAGGCAACAGCAAAGGAAGCTCTTCCAGTGTGCGAGGGAACAATGTAAATTTAAACTTGGCGAGGAAATGAATACATAAATCTGGTGAAGAAATGAAAACATACCAGAATACCAAGAGAAATTAAGAGACTGAGAGTTATTTATCTTGAGATTCCTTAGAGAGAATCATTATCAACCAATATGGGAGCATTGCACATCTTGTCAAGAGCCTGGGATACCCCGTTAAGAGCTTCATTTCCATAATCATTTGCGATACCATGTGTAATATCGCCAAAAATGTTAGATAGCTGGGCCATGGAAGATTCGGATTGGGAGGATTCCATTGCGGAAGGGATGTCAGCATCAAAATCATCATCATCATCATTATCAGTATCATCATGAGAATTTTCTTCATTAGATTGGGATGATGAAGGGGAAGTAGTTTGGATATTTATTTTCTTCGAGAGAGGACCAGTGGATTTTTCCTTGCGAGGAGCACCAGATTTCTCCTTGTGAGGAGAGTTAGATTTCTCCTTGCGAGAAGAATCTTTGCTTTTCCCTTTGGTCCTCGGAACCACAACATGTTATCTTTCTTCAATAACCTGCGAACACAGATAAAGATAAGAAATAAAGGCAACAATATATTGTTAAGAATCATAAAGGAATATTTCTTACTTTATCTGTGAGAGATTTAAGGGCTAAAAAGGTTCTGGGCTTCCCAAATTTCTGGTAGTTAATTTTCATCCTGTTAATCTGGAAAAATTGGAGTAGTCAGCGAGAGTATAAAAACATGAGGAAGATAATAATGATAATTATGCAAAAATTTGAGGGAACATACCTCTTTATTCCTTTCAGGCCAGTTAAAAGCCCACAGCTGATATTCTGCGAGATTCCCAGGCAATGCATGAGGACCGGAGATGTAGGGACCCTCTAGACATAATGGAAAAATGAACCATTTTTCATCACTGGAGTGGCGAGGGCCTTGATTATTACCCGTATGCCAATCGATATCTAACATAAGAACTTTATCTTCAGCGATGTCATCCTTCTTTTGTAAGCGGGCACCCCAACAAGTGATGTCCTTCTTCATAGGGATTATATCGTAATTTGCGAAGAAACTCTCCACAGTATACTTCACGGGAATAATTGGAACATCTTTGAATTTAGGATTCTTCGCAGTATCAAGGTAGCGAGATTCTTTACCAGCACCGCGAGTAGCATACTCAAGCATTAAGTGAATGCAATCCCCACTCAACTGATATACTGCCCGCGAGAACTTCGCGTGAGAGAGTATCTCATAGAATAAAGGAAGTTCGGGGTCATAGAGAGGAATGGGAAGACCAGATTCAAGATAGCCTAGCGAGACTATGATCTTCTCATGGTTACATGGAAGATCAAAAAATAATGGAACAAAAAGTTCAGACTTAGGGTTTTGATTGGGAATGGTGGATAAAGTAAAACCTTTGTTTTGAAGTTCTTTTTAAATCTTCTCGAAAGCAATCACATATTTGCGATCAGCTGCAACCATTTTTAGTATGGGAATGAAGATTGAAAGAGTAAAATATCGAAAGAAAAATTTTAACAGTAGCAGATCCGGAATTTACGGAAGAACAGTGAATTTGCAGAGAGATTACGGAGAGAAGGAACAAAAAAGTAAAAAGAATAAAAGAGAAGAGTGAAGAAGATATATATAGAAGGTAAAAAATATCGAGAAGATAAGTGCAATTAATACAAGGAAGAGAGGTAAACGGTTGGAATGCAACGGTTGAAAGGGACGTGTCAGAAGTTGAATGGATAAAAAGATACGTGTAACAAACCTGGCGAGGAAAAGATATATGTCAAAAGAACATGAAAAATAGACAGCTGCGGCATTTCAAAAGGTTTTGATTTCTCATGGTCTTTTCCCTTCGCAGAAAAGACATGAGAAGAGGCAAGATGTAGGATGAGAATATCGCCACAATAATATTCCTGCGAGATTTATAGCGACAGTTCTGCGAGCTCTTCAATAATATACTGCGAATGTCACAAAACGATTGAAATAATGACGTAGCGGATGAAGACAACGGAAACATGAGAAAAGTGTGATGATGCCGCGAGGATCACAAATAACTGCGAGAATTAACATAAACAACTACTGCGAGAGTATCGCGAGTCATATCCGAAAATAAAGGACAGCTTAGCTGTCATCCACTATGTAACTACCCTATATAAAGAGAATCAATAGATTCAGAGTGAGAGGGATCAATTTTGGAGCCAGGAGAGAGTTTAGAGGAGAGAGAAAATTCTTGTTAGCGGATGTATTCTTGATTTATTCCATTTCTTGTAACATTTCTGAGAATTAATCAATAAAGTGTTATTCTTAATCTTCAAATATGTGTTGATAATTGTGGATTCTGGTAAGGGGTGTAGTGTAGGTTTTCCTACAACTACAACAACTTACTTTGGTGTTCAACTTACAAACACCCTTGTAAATTTGGCGAAGAAGCTTCAAGGAAGAATCACTCGAGCCATCAATTGTGTCACATCTTTGTCTCTTTCAAGCATTCTCCTTCATCCGATTGAAGGTACACGTCCTAACAAGCTTGGGAGTTCCAATGGAGTTGCCAATACGCTCAATGGAGAAATTGCAAAAAATTTGCTCAATCAAGCAAGGGTAGCCTAAGTTCTTGTTGGAATATGTCATAGCTAACATTTGATAAATAATAAATCCACAAATGTCAAGACATTTGGTTTCCATCACAAGGAAATAGACTAATTTTGCGAACTCACGACTCCAACGGGAATTCTCAATTGTGGAGGGACAAAGATTAGATATACAAAGTTTTCCAAAGGACATCAAGGCAAAACTAAGGTGATTAGTAAGAAATTTTCCTTTGTTCCAATCAATGCTTCTCCCATAAATACCTTTTGAGATGATTTCATATGATGGTCGATCATCACTTTTCCTAGGAAGGCGAATATCACCCAGAGGGATTTTAGTAATTTTTAAAATTAAATCTCTATTAACAAGAATCCTTTGTCTATTGACCATGATCTTGAATTCCACGTCTTCAAGGTCAACATCATAAATGTTGGCATAGAAGATTCTAGTAAGAGTATCAAATCATTCACCAAGACCATTAAAGATGTTTCCAAGATTGAATTTTTCAAAATATATCAAATCCTCGTTATACCCACTAGTAAAATCCAACTTATTTTCTAGAAAAAACCCATTGGATGAAATCTTTTCAAAACCCTTTTCACAAGAATCATCAACAAATCTAATTCTAATCGAATTTTGATTTATGAGTACATTCATGCTAGAAGAAGATGAAGAACCTAAAGTTTTTGAAATCCCTTTTGGAACCTTGAAATTCTTCATGGGAACTAGAAATTGGGAAAGAGGAGAGTAGAAGAAACTTACTTAATATATCTCTTGAAAACACTTTTAATTTATTGATATCCAAAGAGGATTGATGGAGAAAATACATGTACCCTAGAATAGTTCACGTACGCGGAAAAGGAGAGGGGTGGAAGAAAGGTACGCATACTAAGCTTCTTATAAACCCAAACTTGGGCTTGGACCCGTTCATGAACCGCGACCCACAAAAGGAAGGTGGGGTTTCTTAACACATTCCATATCCAAGGTTCGTACACTGATGAGGTTAGAACAGTGCATTAAAAACATAGTACAGAGGCTACAATACTTTTTCTTAATCTTGTGAAGAACAAAGAAAGAAAAAAGGAAAAAATTAACCCAGAAAAAATAGTCAACCATTACTTGCCCCATATCAAGTTATATACACATGGGGTAAAGCAAGTCAAGTTACCGAGACACTATATGTGCAGAAAAATTCTCATGCAACTTTTCAGGTTGAAATGTATTAGTATAATCATAGTAATGATTAGAATCTGGATCAATAGAATTTTTTGAATCCCTTTTCTTATTCCCAAGAAAATAATTTTTCTGAAGGTTAGAACCTGTGATGAACTCATGAGAATTATCTTTATCGGATTCACATGAGTTGGAGATAGGTCTAGTTCTTTTATTACAAATACATGATTTGACATGTACAGAACTTTTCTCAGAACAATTCATTTTCTCAAAGGAATTAAGTTTTTCTAAGAATTTAAAAAACGTTCTCAAACGCTCTAAATAGATCTTTGTCAATTGATCCATTATGATAGTATTCTTCATAAATATTAAGAGTTAATCTAGTGAGATTCCATATCTTTGAGCATCGACCACGTTTTTCTAAGAGACTCTTCTTAGAAGAATTTTTAGTTTTTCCTTTAGATTGTTCCTTATCATCTAAGCTTTCCAAGGACTTAGATGAAATAAGATTATCACAAGAGACCAGCGGTCTAATAAATAATCCTTAAACAATCTTTATAGAATCCTGGCATGAGTTACAGATGCGAAGAGCAAGTTTCCTAATGGAGTTTCCCATATGGACATATTTCAGGAAACAATCAAACACAAACTTATTAGGTTTATAGTGTTTGCCTGCTCTGATACCAATTGAAAATGCGGGTGGTCTAACAACCACACCCAATAATTCTTCTGGCAATCTGAGAGGACTTACTCCAATACACTTTCTAGATAATCAACTAGATAGTCAGACTCAATCTAGAGTAAAGTATATCAAGGAGTATAAATATCTCTAACTCTTAACTCAATCCACAATCAGCAAATAGAAATCTGCGAGCCCGATTGAATATAAGAGAAATTACTTGAACGGTACCAAAGACCAATGTTCAAGTGTCAATCAATGTAAATCAACAACCAAAGGTTGGATATTCTAATTGATCGATCTTAACGCGTAACCTATGATATTTCAATTATATAACAAAATATAATGCAAAAAAGAAATAACACAGACACCAAAATTTTGTTAACGAGGAAACCGAAAATGCAGAAAAACCCCGGGACCTAGTTTATATTGAACACCACACTGTATTAAGCAGCTATAGACTCTAGCCTACTACAAATTAACTTCGGTTTGGACTGTAGTTGAACCCTATTCAATCTCACATTGATTAGAGTATTTCTTGGTCGAACTCACATGCGTTGCTATCTTAAGCATGTTTGTCAATATTAGTGATTAAAACCACATGTCTTGATTTCTAGTTTACTTATGACTAAGTATCGGTCTAGGATAGTTAAGTATAGTTAAGCTCCAGACTACATGGCGATTATCTTACGAAGAAGAAGAACTACTCAAGGAACCAGTAGAACTTCATCCGACCAAAAAGGTATGTGGAGACTTGAACTTATCTAGAACTCAAAAGTCTATCTATCTCCTACTCTTGAGACATTAGTCGTATAAGTATGATAGTTTTCATACATACACATTTGTTATTTCGAGCCGAGTTTACTCTCCTATAGTTTTCTCGAATTATGTGTTGGTAAGCTTTCGCTTTAACCACCTTTCATATTTACCTGTGATAAAAGTCATGATGAAGTTTCAATCTTGAAAATAGCTTTGATGACGATAGTCAATTATTTATGTCTAACGACTATTATAACATTATAGAAGAATGTTTCAATGATTAAAATGTAGAGTTGATATTACGTAACCACCTATGGATATATGCATATATAGCGTGTTCGCACATTAGTATATAAATCCATGTACTGGAAACCAAGTGCGTGCATATGTGTGCATGCGGTATTGGTGAAGCAGATAGGTTGGGTACGCGTACCCGTACCCGTACTTGCATAAGTTCACGTCCATGAATTTTTTCTAAGTTTGGAGTTTATGAACTTACCAACCAGTCAACTTAGGTACACGTACTGGCGGAACTTTTCGACCCGAAAAATTCTGCTGAATTTGGAAACTAAAACCAACTCAAATTTGTTAGCTAAGGTACGCATACCCGTAGGCGTACTTAAGCTTGTTATTTCTCAACTCGGTAGTTCTTGAACTTAAAATAATAAATTATAAGGAATGCAATCTTTGCAAACCGTGGCTATATTGTTCATGAAGTGATTCAAATGAATCAAACCGATTTTGTTTCAATCGTGTCTATGTATAAAGACCTAAGCAGTTAAACAACTCTTGAACTAGTTCTTATGCATGAGTCATTTGAACTAGTTATGAGAAAGATGAATATGGTTAATATAAAAGTACTCATATGGCTAACCATTGGCTAACTATTTGTGAACCAAACGAATGTATACGTTTAGGTACGGTTACTCAAACCTAAATGAAATACATTTCATGTGTGTGTGACAAGCTAAGTTTCAATCTAACGGTTGAAAGATATTATCTTGGATAAATCAGGGTTTTCATCTAATGGTGAATATTGAATGATTTGTTACCAAGGTAACATAGATTGCGAACCCTGATTTGAAAACTATATAAAGGAGACGTCTAGCAACTGTAAAAACTAATCCCCACACCTCCTGTGTGATACAAGTTGGTTTGCTAGAGTTGATTCTCCTTTAGCCGTATGTTTCTTCTCGAGATCCTGTCGGTTAACGACTTAAAGAATTCATTGGGATTGTGAAGCCAGACGAAACTACTTATCTTGTAGTTGAGCGATCTGATGTTGCCATTTTCTATCATACGAGTTCAGTTGAATAATTGGCTTGATATTATATCTTTGATAGGGCAAGATAAAAAAGAAATCAAAAACATATTCGTCTCATCATTTGTGATTCCGCAATATCTAGTTTCACTACCATACGATTTAGATTATTGTGAGGTGATAAATAATTCTAGGATATTCTCCAGGAATATAAGTCCGGGTTATTGATTGGTTCATGTTCACCTTGATTTTATCAAAAGATGAAACAAAACTCGTAGGTTTATCTATGGGAGACAGATTCATCTATTATCGTAGAATTTTATGTGTAATACAGATTTGTTTATTAAATTCTTCAACTTTGGGTCGTAGCAACTCTTGGTTATGGGTGAGATCATCTAAGGGAGCATGTGCGTAGTATCCTGCAGGGATCAGATATGTAAGGAGCACAACTGTACCTTGAATCAGTGTGATATTGTTTAGGGTTCAACTACAGTCCAGACCGAAGTTAGTTTGTAGTAAGCTAGTGTCTATAGAAGATTAATACAGTATGGTGTTAACTATGGACTAGGTCCCTGGGTTTTTATGCATTTTCAGTTTCTTCGTTAACAAAATTTATGGTGTATGTGTTATTTCTATTCCGCATTATATTTTGTTATATAATTGAAATATCACAGGTTGTGCGTTGTATCGATCAATTGTGAAATCCAAACTTTGGTTGTTGATTGTAAATTGACTGATCCTTGGATATTTTTCTTTGGTACCATCCAAGTTTATTATCCTTGTATTTGAAAAAGACTCGCAAAAATCTTATTTGCTTGAGTTAAGATCAAATCAAGTGAGAGAGATATTAACTCCTCGATATACTTTTCTCTAGATTGAGTCTGACTGTCTAGTTGATTCTCTAGAAAGTATATTGGAGTTAGTCCATACAAATTGCTAATCGAAATATTGGGTGACTTGTTAAACCCCCGCTTTTTCACTAGGTTAGTCATATGATTACTCTCATATCAACCTTATTCATCTTAACCATAACTAGTTCAAATGACTCAAATGAAACTAGTTAAAGAGTTGTTCAATTGATATATTTTCATGAATTATACAAGAACACAATTGAAGCAAAATCAGTTTGATTCACTTGAATCAATCATGAACATTATACCCACGGTTTGCAAAAATTGCATTCCTTAACATTTAAATGTTTAAGTTCATGAACAGACAGATTTGATAAAATAACCAGCTTAAGTATGCATACAGGTATGCGTACTTAAGCAACCGGATTCTGAGTTTGTTCAATTTCCAAACTCAGCAGAAATTCTCGGTTAAAAAACTTCTGCCAATATGCGTACGGATACACATACTTAAGGTGACTAGTTTAAGAGTTCGTAATTCCCAAACCCAGCAGATATTTTCGGTTCGAAAACTTCCGCCAGTATGCGTACGTCTCCTTCACCAATTTTGTATACACATATGCATACACTTGGCTCCCGGTTCATGGATTTATACACTAATATGAAAACACACTATATATGCTTATATCCAAAGATGGCTACATTATCAACTCTACATTCCAATCATTGAAAAATTCTTCTATAATGACAATAGCCGTTTTCACACACTATTAGCATCAAAGCAATTTTCATGATATTGAAATGTTAACATGACTTTCGTCACGAGTAAAGATGAACATGGCTAAAGCGAAATCTTTCCAACACATATTTCGAGAAATATGTAAGCGAGATATACTCAGCTTGAAATCTCAAATGTGTATATTAGAAAACTATATCGTAATACGACTTATATCTCAATATAGGAGATATAGTAGAAATAGAATTTCCAAGTGATAAATGAGTTCAAGTCTCCACATACCTTTTGTCGAAGAAGTTCCACAAGATCCCCTAGTAGTTCTTCATCTTCAAATGATGAACGCCGAGAAATCTAAGCTCAACTACACCATCTATGTCCTAGTCCGAGACATCTATAAATAGGCTAGAAATCAAGACTTATATTTTTGATCACTAACATTGACAAACATGCTTGAGGTAGCAACACATTCGAGTTCGATCGATCAATGCTCTAACAGAGACCACTATCTTATTTGTCAAGACTTCAAGCACTCAACTCCTTTGGATCGTCTTCCAAAAAACCAAAGGACTAATCTGTTTTCGGTAACCGCTCTATCAATATCATGAAGTAAATCATATATTTGTGTTGAGTTAAACAAAGTCTCTTCCATTTAATCTAATAAAATCTTTTGTTCGGTCAGATTTACCAAGATCTAGATTATCAAGATAACTAGATCTAGGTAAACAAATTATCAAAATCGGATACTATAGAATACCATCAATGATAGCTTGTCAATCTATACGACTAGCAAATAATATGTTTATCTAAAAGATAGACAAATCTAAGTATGAAGTAAATCACAAAGATAGGAAACCAATAAGAAATCTTATTGTGTTTTTAAATCTTCAATGTCTTCAAAAGACCTGCACAAAAAAACAAACTAGATTCCATTTATGATCAATCACACACAGAATAGAGTCTGTTAAAAATGGATGATTACAAGTCTATCATTAGATCTAAAAATAGGTCCAAAACACCGTTAATACCTTGATTTAGTTTGAGTGACCTTTTGTAAGAAGAGAAGGCTCTTAAGAATAATTAAACTAGGTGTAATCAAGGTTTAACAACCGTTAATCAATCAAATCAATAAATGAAAACTAAAATAACAATACAAATTTTAGTTTTCCACAATCGGTACTCTCTAGACGCTTCTTGATCCTACAAAAGTAATTAAACTAGAGGACGTAAGAGATTTCGCCTAATTAGTTTACTCTCATCTCTAATATAGTATGACAATTAATACTATTAGTCGGCTACAACAGTGACTACAAAATAAAGTTCCCTCCCTAGGATAAGTTTATAAGAAAAAAAAACTTCATTAAAAACCAAGGTAGTTTGGACACCAAGGAAATTTCATAACCGAAATATTCTCAAGATATGCAATAAACACCAATCTTCGTGTTTGTCTAATTCCAACCAATATCCAATTGTAATACCGAAATCCCTCAAGGATTATAACTCAATATTAGCTAGCATACAACTATAATTTACAAATATATCTTCCAGAGATATGTTTTACTTGCTAGAAAAATGCAGTATATATATTCAAAAATCTCAATAGAAGATTCTCAAACATTTCGGTTTGGGATCTCACCTTGAGTATCAAAGAATATCTTTGAATAATAAAATAATAAGATTTTGTAATGTTCAAATTACCCACTATGTCGACATCTTGAGCTTTCCAAAATAACAAATCCATATTTCAAAAATCACACAAACCATAGAGAACACGTGAAACCAAAAATATGATTTTTCAATGGGGATCAGTACTGCAAGAGATCCCTAATAGGTATCGGTCCTGCTATAGATACCCAATAGGTAGGGATCGGTACTGCTTTAGATCCCCAATAAAAATCGGACCACCAATCCCATTAATTCCGTCAACTGCGAAACAAGTTACGCAAGTCTACTTCCTTAAACTCATGCAATTAAATATAGTTTTCTAGGCATAAAAACAATCTTAAGTTCAATACACAATCTAGTAACAAGTTATAAATATAGTGTCTATGTCGCAATTACGAAGTTCAAAAGATACGTGTTATACTTCGTAATTCAATATACCAAAGTTGTGATACAACTTGTATATTATTGCTTGACACTTTGTTCACAATAAGATGATCATGTCTCTAATATTAGAGTTTCATATAT
Source organism: Papaver bracteatum (assembly GCA_023529315.1). NCBI lineage: Eukaryota > Viridiplantae > Streptophyta > Magnoliopsida > Ranunculales > Papaveraceae > Papaver > Papaver bracteatum. The sequence continues at coordinate 39,683 of JAJJWX010000228.1, forward strand.
ATAACTTCGAATTTTATGTTTTCAATCTAAATGACTCGAAAGTAACGTAGATAGAAATGGAAACAAGTCAAGTCTTGTATTACTAGCCTCGAGTAGAAGAATGATGTGTTCGTTGATGTCCGATATGTCTTCGGATTCTCCAGGTCTTCAGAGTAATACTTGTATGTCTCAACATTTCTATACTTCTTAGTCTAACCTAACTAAGTTGACTCTAGTAATCTAATCAAGCGACCTTGAGTTTTGAAACTAAAATTTAACAACCAATTGATTAGTCCTCTTTACACCGATTGGATAATCATCCATACACCGCCTAGACGGTCTCACCACCACTAATTCCTGGTCCTCCTACCCATTGGTTGGTCGGTCTCTACACCCATATTGGACGATCCTCCATCTCTTGGATCCATCACTTCCTAAATTAGGGTTTCATCTGAGCATAATCATAATCAGGTCTGAATATCAATAATTTTTATATTGATCCAGTATTCAATATTTTAATTGAGAATTTAATGTTTGGTCTTCCTACCAACATTTTTTGTTGCTCGACTGTCCAATTGAGAAGTAATATTTCATTGATCGACCATCCAATTGGTCGATCATCCAATAATTCATTAGTCAATCATCCAATAATTCATTAGTCAATCATCCAATATTTCATCAGTCGACCATCGAATTGGTCGTTCATATGATATCTACTAATATTTTAATATTATAATAATCTCTCCACTTCGTCATCCGATTATTCATGACATGGTGGATCGAGGATGAGTATTTTATATCTCAACAATATATGATTTCCTGTCAAATGCTTGACATATCAAAATACATATTGGTCGATGATCAATCCAGTAATCTCATCCTACATATGTCATCAATCCAAGTCATTCGAGTATCATTGTTGCCTCAGCTGACACCTTGATATGTCACAATCATTAATAATTCATTTGACTCAACGTATGAGCATCATTTCTGTCCTAGCAGACACCTTATTCTTAATTTATCGTAATGACGAGTCACAAAGTATGCTCGACTTATCATGTTAAGACTCATAGGATATCTAAGTAAACGATTGACCAAATACGCAATTGCCTGCAAAGCATACTTCCCATGAGACATCAATCATGTCACACGAGAGGATATTCACTAGGATTTTGGTCTGACGGCCTACAACACGTGCAATATAACAATACATCCACGATGAGAAATATGTGTAAGTCATGCTGGCAGTTGAAAGAGTAAATTGAGTAGTGGGTGGAGAATCAACCAAGTATCCCTCGCATGCGGAACTGGTTCAACCACGATTTCCCACTTCTTTTCAACCATCATGCTTACTGAAGATCAATGTGTTAACTACTTCTACTATATATAACTCTTCGACCTATGATATGAACTAAACTTAAAAATAACTGAATTTATCTTATTGGATATCAGTCATCCAACAACCGTATCAATTACACGGAAAATTGTTCTCTGTCTAACATATAGAATCATCTTCACATCAATTCAACAATTCCATAATCCATCTGTAGGACCAGAATATCGCTACAATAATTCTTTGCGAGATTAACAACACTTCCCAGCGAGCATCACCGCAAGACCTTCAACTACACTTTTCGAGTGTCAAAAAAGCAGTCAAAAGAACGACATAATAAATGACGAGTGAAGAAAACTTGAGAAAAGCATGTTTGTCCTGTGATGGTTACAAAACTTGCGAGAGCGAACATTGTAACTAATCGCGGTACAATCGCAGAATCAACCCGAAATAAGAGGAAAACTTAACTGTCATCCACTATGTAACTACCCTATAAATATAGACCCAAGGTGTCCAGAAGAGGATGATGTATTTTTTGAGAGTTAAGAAAGTCTTGAGGAGAGAGAAACTTCAAGAGAATTGTTGTAATCTTGAATTCTTCCATTTCTGTAAACATTTCTAAGAACAAAATAATAAAGTGTCGTTTTTCATCTTCAATTGTGAGTTGATTATAGCAAGATCTTAACAAGGGTGTAGTGTGGGAAATCCTGCAACTACATTTTGGCACCCGAAACAGGGAGAATCAAGCTAAAAAAAAAATCTTTAGTTACAATTTGAAGATTTGAAGAAATTGTTAGAATTGAAGAAATGGCTAGAAGAAGAAGAAATACATCAGAACCACCAACAACTGTAAGGAGGAGTAAAAGGCTTGCAGGAGAAGAAACAAATGAATTAGGAGAATCTTCAAGGATAAGAACAAGAATAAATAGAATAAGGATTGAAGGAGAAGATCAAATTCCACAACCTAATCAACAAACACCGATACAAAATAGAAATGTGGATTATGATAGAGTGAGTGTGCATACTTGGAGATCGGATTCGATGGAAGGTGTAGAAGATCAACAATTAAGAGACAGAAGAAGAGAAGAAAGAAATCAAGGAGTGATTAAAGGATTAATTCATGGAGAAGGCGAAAATGAAACAGCAGGTGATCCAAGACGAAGAATACAAGAGGAAAGAAAATTAGAGGTGGAAGAACGTGCAAATTTAACAAGACAAAATCACGAGTTAAGAATGGAGAATTTGAGGTTACAAAATAGAAGATCAAGAAGTACTGTTAGATCGAATTCAAGATCATTAAGAGAAGAATTAAGGCAAAATTCTCCAATATGAAATGCTAGAGGAAATATCCAGGAGGAAATGCAAAATCCAAATGAAGAACAACGTCATGAAGAGGAAAAGGTGATAGAAGATCGCCATGATCCACGTGGCGAAAATTTGGATAATAGATTTAACAACAGAAATCAAGAGGGAAGAGACAACCAAAATGATGAAGATAATCCAGAAGAGGGTAGGAGGATATTACATGGGCGAGAGATCCAAAGAAATCGAAGAATAATTGAGGAAGAAATTGAGAGACATTATGCTGAACAAGCACGACTAGCTCGCAAGAGAGAAAGATTAAGGGCAGAGGTAGAAGAACAAGAATTCCAAGAGGCAGTACGATAGAATAACCATGAAAATCGAGAAAGGAGACGTACACAAAATCGTTATAATAATAATATCCAGGAAGAGTATGATAGAATGCAAAGGAGAATAGAAAGACAGCGAAGAGAAATGATGAGAAATGAAAAAATTCGCAGAGAAGTACAGCTGCGATTGCAAGAAGAAGGTGAAGCAGAAGATCACAGAAGAAGGAATGTGGGTGTAGATGAAGACACACAAAATATCGCAAGAAAAGAGGTACATGTACGCAGGAGAAGGGAAGCTGCATTAAAAATACCGATGGAACCAAATTCGACGGCGAATGAGCAAATTTTAAGAGAATTAGCAGAGATGAGGGGAATAATAAATAATAGAAGAGAAGGAGGTAGACGGCAACTTGATGAAGCTATTGAAGAAGCTGCGAGAACTCCATTCACTCAAGAAGTACAATTAAGAAGAATACCTCCAAAGTGCAACTTACCAGCATTAACCATCATTTTTGATGGAACTACCTGTGCTGTACAACATATTAAGGCTTATGTTAGGTGTATGCTGCAATGGGAGAATCATGATGCTGTATTGTGCAAGTATTTTGCATCTAGCTTAACTGGCGAGGCGCTGAAATGGTTTGAGGGATTGCCAAAAAATACTATAACTTCTTTTAATCATTTACAAGCTACATTTCTGGGAGCTTATATAAGCAACAATTCATCGCGTCCAGGTATTGAAGATGTGTTTGGATTAAAACAGAGGGTTGGTGAGAGTCTGAAACATTTAACCATAAGATGAAAGACAATGTGCAGTGAGATGGCAGGAAGAGTAGACGAGAGATATCTTATCTTGTCTTATATCAATGCAATGTTCGCGACCAATCTGCTGTATATACAAATTTTTAGAGTCAAAAATACAATCACTATGCTAAACTACGAGAACTACAAGAAGAGTACATTGCTTGGAGGAGAAACAAAATGAGATGGAATCATATCCAATCGCGAATACCAATTCAGTAGCAGCAAATGGGAGTTTACTTCCTAAAATGATTAACAATGTGGCGAGCAGCTCGCAAACACAATAAAAGAAAGTGGAAACTGATAACCAGCAGAAGTTGGTAGCTATGGGCAGTCGAGATCAAGAAGAATATGAAAGGGAGAAGAATTATTACAATCGCGGTGTGAATAATAAGATTCAAAGGTTTGATCAGCCGCAAGAAACTTATGGTGGATAGAGGCAAAACAATTTCAGAAGCCAAGGAAATCAAAAGATCATATGGGAAGAAATTAAGATGCCTCCTCTAAATGCTAGTATAGAAAAAATCTGGGAAGCTATCATTTTGATGGAAAATATACCATCACCATGGAATATGGGAAAAGAACCACATCCTAATAACCGTAGTCAAGAATTTTGTCCTTACCATCACTTTCATGGTCACAGGAATGTCAAGAAAATAATTTAAGGATGATCGACCAAGGAAAGCTAAACCACTTCTTAGTAGGACATCCACAATCTCAGCGATTGCATCCAGCACCAAAAATTCGCAGGGTAAATACTGTAAAAGGAGCAGAATCATTCGTAATAGAAGTTGGGGCTAAAGCAAATAATTTTTTTTGTAATTTCATTGTACATTCACATAGAACTATAGAGGATTTCCATGTTAATGTTTTAAGCAGAGTCTTTGCGAGAGACACAGATGGAAGAGAGATAATGAATATCGAGAGCGCCTCGCCATTAGAAGAATGGCAGAAACAAATTATATCTTTCACTGCACAAGAAGCACCAGAACCTGGCGAGCAGCATGATAACCCATTGGTGGTAAGATTAGAGATAAATCCAAAGAAAATAGAAGAAGAAGATGAATAAAATGAAGATTCTTGGGCTATCAATAGAGTTCTAATAGACACAGGAAGCTCAGTTGACATACTATTTTATCATACCTATAAGACCATGGGTGGAAGAGACGAAGATCTAATTCCCTTAACATATAAAATCTATGGTTTTAATGGTTCTGCCAATAAACCCAAAGGGGAAATTGAAATGCGGATTCCATTGAAAGGGATAACTTCCAAGATCTTGTTCTATGTTGTTGACATTGAATCACCTTACAATGCCCTGATTGGTCGACCTTGGCTACATGGGATATTAGGTGTAGCATCTAATTTCCACCAGTGTGTTAAATTTCCCCATCCTAATGGTGTTGGAGTTATTAAGGGAGATTGGGGAGAAAGCAAGAAATGTTATGAGATTGATATAAGATCTTGCGAGGAAAGAGCTGAGAAGAAGACCAATTGGAAGTACAACATCAAGCAACGACAGAGATGTGAAATATTGATGATTGATTCAATAGAGCAGCGAGAGGAAGATGATGACGAGCGGCTCGCAGATAAAGAAAAAAATAGAAAAACGTAACAAAAAAGCAGAACCAGAAAATAGTAAGCAGAAAGGTAAAATAATGAAATTTAAAGAAGCTTACACATAATTTGTTTGGAGAAAATGCAATTGAAAAGAGTACTCTGTTTGAAAGAATTGCAAAATTTTACAAGAAAATCAAGGAAATGAAATTTTATCAAAGTTACAATACTCGCGATAAACGCGAATAAAATTTCGCAGAGATTAATAGAATGGGACAAACCTTTATGGCGTGCACCTTAGTTCGCGGATACAATTTCGCAAGAGGCAAATGTAAGACCTAATAGTGCGTCATATAAGGGGGTATATCTTGACATGACTCAGTGATAAGGTTATACCGCTGCTGGAACCTGTGTTATGCAGATGTTGGGGTTAAAGAAAACCTATCCAGGAGAGGGATCTTGGATTTCCAATTATATAAGGTTATACCCTGGTTGGACGACTAAGGACCTCTTCTAAGGAGTGCAAAGTATGACCAAGGCGCCGAGGTACACGGTTGAGTCAAGGGTGCCCAGGGCGTACGAAACTACCCTGGACATCCTTGGCAAGTCTTGTCTATGATGCACTCGGCCCGAAGAAAACCCCACTTAGGGTGCAGTCTTGTAACTATAAGCCATATAGGCATAAAGGACAAGAGGCTGCGAAAAAAAACTGGTTGTTGGAAAATCTGGATGGGAGGAGCTAGTCTTGTATGGCCGATGTGCCCTCCTTGAAGGGGCAACCAGGGGGAAGATAAGGGTGGTACCCTCCAATAGGGAGCTGATAAGTGTCTAAAGACGGCAATGTCATGGGGCGTTATGATCGCAAGAACATTTAGGCCTGTCATATTGTCGCGTGACGAAAATTATACAGAGGCAATGAGCCAAAAGATAAAAGTTAAGATGAGATCAATGGGTTTTTACATGAAAGTATAAAGGTGTCCTGCGATTTCATCGCAAGATGGCAATGTAATAAGCTATAATTCTTGCTGGAGAATTTAAACTTATCATATTGTCGCAGAGATGCTTAAAAGATATTGATAAGACAAAATCAATGGGTCAATACATGCAAATGTAAAGACGTCCTGCGATTTTGTCGCATAAAGAAAAACTTTTTTTGGCAAAATAAGACCTTTAACTAGGAAGGAAAAATAAGACCAACCGAATAATCTTAAAAAATTAACTATTCTATTTTAAGATGCAGGAAAGATTTGTTCATCGCAGGAGAATATATAAGAAGGCAGATTCATAACATCGTAAACTCTTTCAGAATTCTTCGAAATATCGCAGCTGTACTCATTACATCGCAGATATATTCATACTTTCACGAATAATATAGCCACACAAATCACAGAAAAGAGACACAGGAAATAATTCACCATTTCAAGGAAGATAATGAAGGGCAAGTAGGGTAATGGAGAAATAAGATTTCATTATCTTCCTTGAGGATATTCAAAGTAAACAAAATCAAAAGTTGAATTCTAAAAATTTCAAAAGTTACATTATTCGCAAGAAAGAAGAAGAAAAAGAAAGCAAAAATGAAATTCAAGTTTCGACGATTGTCTCGCCAGATTCACTATTCTTGCTCGCCAGATTCGTTATTCTTGCCAGAATTTTCAGCTTCATCAGTATTCTTCTCATCGCTTGTAGTTACTTCTTTAGGAGGACTTTTTTCTTCTTCATCATCTTCAATACTGGTATTTTCTTCATCATTAGTGAATTCTAATTCTTTATCCATGGGAAGAGGAGTTTCAACATCATCAACTTTTGAAGGAGGAACAGATACAGGAGGGAGAGAATGGGAGAGCAGAATGTCGTTCACAAGAACTTCAACACTGAGGTGAACCTTGCAAAGGAAACCTATGTCACGATTCCTAATCTCTATATTTTTGAAGTACTCGAGATAATCAAGTCTTCTTTCTGCTTTGTCGCGAGCTTCAATATAATTGGAAGTAAGAATCTTGTTTTCCTTGAGAATTTTATCCAATTTATCAGTAAGATCAGCGATGGTAGAATGAAGACTTCTTTCAGATTCTGCGAGTAACAAAAGTGATAAAAGATCATTCAGTCAAAGATTTTGCAAGAAATATAACACAAAATTTGACAGAAAGGTCAACAAGAGAGGCAGTCAATTGACTACCTTCTTTCTGCGAGGTTAAGTTTTGAATTAATGTAAAGAAACAGTTTTCCCATTGATTCATAGCGTCATCAAATTTATCGCCAACCACACCCTTCAGACGAGACTTCATGTTTTATTTTCTGGTGCGTAAATACGAGTTTTCCTTTGCTAGTAAAGAGTGAGACTTCTTCAATTGAGAATATTGATCTTGAAGCTCGCTGGCCTTCAAACTAAGAGTTAACCTACCCTTGATAAGTTTATCCTTCTCAACAGCATATGATTCAGTTACTTCCTTGAGTTCATCTTTAAGGGAACGAAGAGATTGCTCTTGATTATCACATATTCTTTGTAGATTACTCAATTGCTGTGAAGAAATCGCCATCAAGCTTGAAAATTTATGTTTCTCTTGGGATACAGTTCTATTTTCATCTGATAAAGAGTCTACTGCCAAGTTAGACTTGGTTAACAAATATGAGAGACGAGTAATCTCGTTACTTAATAAATTTTAACTTTGCGATAGTTGGTTATTCTCATTAGTAAGATTATATATTTGATCGATCGAATATGTGTAGAGATTATCTAATATATTATACTGGTCCATCCAAGTATCTCTTTCAACACGAGCTTCGTCAGCAATAGATTCAAATTTAAGTCTCTCCATGAAACGAGTCTGATTTGAAACTGATATATGAATCAAGAATTTAAGAAGGAGACTTGAGTACAGAAGATAATAGAGCAAAATAGAAAAACAAAAGGGTAGAGGCAGGAAAATTGTACCTTTCAACTCGTCATTTTTTCTGTGAAGGTTCTCGCAGTTAAGAGAAGAGTTGCGAAGCATATGGTTCAGAGTATCACATTCAGAAATTTTGACTTGAAGGCTTTTTCTCAGAGTTTCAACTTCATTCTCTAAATATGCTCGTAAAGCAGTATTATCAGAGACAAAATATTTAAGTAAGGTCTCGCAAGATTCATATTAGAGAGAGAGTCAGTAGAAGATTTTCTAGCATCGTCTAAAATATTAGATAAAATTTTAAAAGCAACATCAACTCCAGCTAAGATTCCATTCGATGGAGGAAGAGATGCAGAGGGTGAAGTGGTAACGAGGACAAGTTGACGATTTGAGTCATTTGCGATGGTTGTATTATCATAAGGAGAGGTGTTAGGAAAAACAACAGTTGAAGGCAACAAAGGGCTAGAAGGAAATTCAGTCACAACAATTGCATGAGATTGATTTATCAATGAATCAAAAGAAGTAGAGGTGTTGGAAGCGATATTCTCGCAGGTAAAAGAAAGAGGATCCAGTTGCGAGGCTGTGGGAGTAACTCTTGCAGATGTTAATGTGGGGATGGAGAAATTAGCCTCAAGAGCTTTAAACTGACGAGGTCTTTTTGGAGGATTAGCGATGTTCTCGACATTATGCGAATAATAACTTAGATAAGAAACAAAGGCAACAATATTGTTATTAATAGATAGGATGTGTTTCTTACCACCTTATCATTCGCAGAACTTCTCTTCTTCTTCTCAGTCGGTCTTTTGCGAGCATTAGGGTTTTGACATGAGGATTGGGTGTTAGGGATAGTTCCACTGAAGAGAAGACATAATACGGGAGTTATGAAGGATCAAATAGAGAAAATCGAAGAATATGAGTAAAAATTGAATCAAATAAAGATTATAATAAAACAACATACCTTGATGATTCCATTAGAATAGTAGCAGGAGAATACGAAGAAGAAGAAAAGTTGCATACGGAAGATAAAATAAACAGATGAAGAAGATAGAGAAATAGAAGAAGAAAATTAGTTTTGAAGTTTAACTCTACCTTTTATAGGAAAAAGGGAATAACCTGTTGAGTAAAGACGTGTCAGTAAAAAGATGACTTTACAACACGTGTAGGCGGTTAAAGATAAATTAACGGAGTAATGTCGAGAATAAAATATGGAAAGAAGAGAGGCTGCGAGCACTTTGAAGAATTGAAGATTCTCATATCCTCTCCACTTTGCGAAGAAGACATGATAAGAGGCAAGATGTAGGACCAGAATATCGCTACAATAATTCTCTGCGAGATTAACAACACTTCCCAGCGAGCATCATCGCAAGACCTTCAACTACACTTTGCGAGTGTCACAAAAGCAGTCAAAAGAACGACTTAATAAATGACGAGTGAAGAAAACTTGAGAAAAGCATGTTTGTCCTGCGATGGTTACAAAACTTGCGAGAGTGAACATTGTAACTAATCGCGGTACAATCACAGAATCAACCCGAAATAAGAGGAAAACTTAGCTGTCATCCACTATGTAACTACCCTATAAATATAGACCCAAGGTGTCCAGAAGAGGATGATGTATTTTTTGAGAGTTAAGAAAGTCTTGAGGAGAGAAAAACTTCAAGAGAATTGTTGTAATCTTGAATTCTTCCATTACTGTAAACATTTCTGAGAACAAAATAATAAAGTGTTGTTTTTCATCTTCAATTGTGAGTTGATTATAGCAAGATCTTAACAAGGGTGTAGTGTGAGAAATCCTGCAACTACACCATCATTACCATTGATCTCACACATTCTTATCTTCCCTCCTTACAGATCGACCTTTACTTCCTTTGTGACCGAATTGACTCTGGAAAGACTATTTCTTTGGTTTAGGCCGAAGACTTACATATTGATATCTCAAACTCAAAGCACTCCCGTGCAGTGCATCCGTTAAAGGTTTTAGAATGGTTTTCTTGATCAGCACTTGCCTACCCCACCATTTTACAAAAAAACCAGCAAATCATTTTTTCCCATCAACATCGGGTTATATAAAACCTAGATGGATCACCTTAACCATTCATTCAAGATTAAAAAGAAAAGCGGGAAGTTGATTTTTTGCCGCCCCAATGAGTTTTTAAGTGACAAAAACCCAATCTCTTAGTGTGTTAAACTCTAATTCTTTTAATGGGTTTTACCCCACTTCACTTCCTCCCCACTCCACTATAAAAAGGATAACATGTCAAAACGCACTATCCCATTGCTCTTGCTCGTAGTAATATATAATTATTTATTATTTATTTTGATGTTTTTTGAGTGAAATTATAAAAGAAATATTTTGCACACTAGTTTTGAAAATTTATATATTAGGTATAGTTGATAAAAATATTGTGAACCGTGTTCTTTAATAATATAATGTATGTACAAACATAGATTTTACTGAAAAGGAGACCAACTCGTTTCTAGAAAACCCGCCATTTTTTGCCTTTATGTGGTTGACGATGAGTGGACATCATATCACTGATCTTCAATATCAACAGATAGAAAAACAATCTCAATTTTTGTAAATCATTATCCTTACATGCTTCCATATAGCAGGTGGATTGAGATCGGGATATGGTATGTCTAATTTCAACAGGGGGAATCGGTCTATGGAAAATGTTGACATTTGTACACCATCCCAGCTTACTCCTAACTCTAAATTTAGTTTGGGAATTCTTGGATTTCACCAGATCCAATCCACAATTGGACCGGTGGACACCCAACCCGCTTTTCAGTGGAGACATGTGTGAATTTTCAAAACCTGCAATTTTCACGGATTGGACATAGGTGAAACATCACCTATCTGTTGGACACCTGACCCTAAGGATAATATTAATATTATACATGTATATGTATATGAAGGTTACTTTGGGAAGTTGGTTGGTAATATATATAGTTTCATGTTGATTAATGCTTAATCTTTCTCAGACATGCGTAAGACTAGGTGGCTTCACATATTTAGCTTGATTACATAAAGTTGAGTTTATTATATAAGAATTAAAGTTATGCCATGTCAAAGCCTTTCTCAGAAATTGTTACTCAATAGTTTGGTTTTCTAGGAAGGTTTCGTCATTAGTTTCGTCTGTGCATGAATATCAATTTTTGTATTTGCCTCTGGAAAACTCAAGTATAAGGAACATCATCCAGTACAAACATCATGTTTCTCACAAAATCAACAAGTTCATGAACATGTAAAATAATAATTCCTGGGTGAAAAAGGCATGTAAAATTTGATACTGTTAGGAATTAAAAAGATACATTTTAAATATCCATTTTGGGTATTCTTCACATATTTGTTTTTACCTAGAATACCCTTAAACCCGCTAGTATTAACGCCATCTTATTTTTTCCAATTAAATCAAGACCTGTGAATAATAACCATGTTTTACCTTTCGTCCCAAACCCACGGCGTTTGCTATCTCCTGATTTCGATTGGTCCAAAAATGAAGCAATTGTTGATGCCACATCTTGTTGCTACCATAATTTTTCTTACAAACCCTTGAAGCAACTCTTGAACGAGTCTGGGTCCAATGGAAAACAAATTAATAAGAACAGAGCAAGGTTGGAAAATTTTGAATCTGATTGAAAGGAAAGAAGGTTTGGGAGATGATTAATGCAAAACATGATGAAATCAGTTTCATCCATTAATAATACAAGATATAATCAGTTGTATCCAATGGACACACAAGATGAAACCAGTTTCATCCTTGTTTAAATTTACATGAAATAATTTTAGCTCAATCCAAAACAGGATGATACCAGTTTCATCCAAGTATAAGCGTGGATAAAATTAAAATCATACTATATTGTTATTGCATTAGCTCTATGACGATCATAAACAACATATCCAGATCAATACTTGATTTTTATTTGTTACTTACAACGAGAGTAAGGCAAAACATGAATGAAAATAATTTCAGCTCAATCCAAAACAGAATGAAACCAGTTTCCTCCTAGTCATGGATAAAGCCAATTTCAGCTCAATCCAAAACAAGATGCAACTGGTTTTCTTCCAAGTATAACATGGATGAAAATAATTTCAGTTCAATCCAAGTATAAACATAGATGAAAATAATATGAGCTCAATCCAAAACATGATGAAACTGGTTTCATCCTAAAGTTCATTTGTATTTCAACATTTCAATCAAAAAACATGTTTTTCCTAAAATTAAAATTAAAATTAAAATCAAAATCATGAATTAGGGTTCAAATTATATTTTGATCTTTTCTGATTTAACAAAATCTTACAAAGTTAAAAATTACATACTAGGCAAGCGAGCGACAAGCTGTGCCGCTAGCCCTAAGTCGAATTAGGGTTAAAAAACTCAAAGGTGATCTTGAATTGATGGATGATAAAAACCTAATACCATTCGTTTATAAATTAGCGAATTTGAAGAAAATAAATCACAATCGGTTTGGTGGTCGTTATGTCGATGATGGAGTTCATTCAATAGTGATGGGGACGATTTGTGATCCAATTCATATCTGTATTGGTGTTGGCGGCGGTGGTGAATCCGAGAGAGTTCGGTGTCAGGGTTTGTGGTGGTGATGATGATGGTCTTGTTTGTCGATAATGACGGTAGAGATCTTGGAGGAAGCTTGGTTCTGGTTTTGATGGAGGAGAGAGAGAATATAACGAAGAAGAGGGGGTTCGTGATGGGAAATATGAGAAGATAACGAAGAAGATGGGGTATAACAGTTTTTTTTTCTTTTTTCGGAAAGATTACGAGGAGGGAAATAAAATTTGTGAGAGAAACCGTTTGAAAAAATGTTAAAATGTCTTTAACGTCCTCGCCATTAAAATTAAATTAGTATCTCAAAATCACGTCTTCTTCCTCGTGAAATCAAAGTCAAAACCCATCTAGTTTGGATAAGTAAATTAAAACCAACCTTTAACCGTCAAAAATGCTTCAAACTTTTTAATATTATAACAACCAAACAAGTCGCTAGATCAAAACCATCATTGCCTTTTATTGTGGTTGTGAATTTTGTAGTAATTTAATATTTCTATATGATGATAATATGATCCAGTCTACTATCAATGATGAAGACCAATGAATCAATGCAACTACGAAACCTAAAATATACAATATATGCTAAACAAGCCTTGATGTATTACTTATTTATTTTAGTATGTAGTGGATACGTTTTGGTGACAATAGGTTGTGTTCTTATGCTCACATCAAATTGATGGAATTTGAAAACTTGTTTTCACCAGAAAAATTAAAAATTAAGAGCATTGAACTGAAACGGGATTAGATGATGGTTGCATTAGGTTTCTAGGTTTTTTTTATTCCATAAAAGAGGAACAATGAACAGACATGAGGGATTTTTGGGAGGCAGATTAGTGTTTAGCGATTTAGAGAGGATGTTGGTATTTCAGAATTATTTCCTACTTTTCGTGTCGTTTGCATTTGACCAAACATTTACCAAAGTTTTGGGTAAATTCTTCCCTTTTCAAATCCTTTATTTCCCTCATAATAACAACAATCCACCTTTTTAGGCATATATCCATTATTTATTTATTTTCGTCATAAAATGGGCTCATTTTGCAAGCCCATTTTGCACACTCAAGCTAGCTTGTGCCATGGGTAGGCAAATTTTTTGCCCACTCATATTCCCTACAACTTTGCTATTTAGTCCACAAAACCCGACCCGGGTTAGTTTGTAGTCCAGCGGGATAAATGTTTTAACCGGTGGTCCAAAAAAGTTTAAAATACATGAAATTACCTCTCTACCCATAGACACGTGAATATGAGATTAAGGAGTTTTCATGAAATTAGGAAAATAATAATAAAATAATGAGGAACCATAAGGTGTGGGGCCGGTTGGGATCAAGACATGTCCGGTTGGCCAATGATCACGGAACTACCATATTTCCTTAATTTTATATTATTTCTTTGGTGTGAGGGAAACACCATGAAACTGAGGAGTTTCCTCAAAACGAAAGATATTTGTTCAAGTGAAAGGATTTTCATGAACTCAAGGAAAATAACAAAAAATATGATAAAAATATGAAACTGGCGTGGGATTGACCAGGACACGTTCAGACGGTCAGTGGGCCCATGCTCCCAGCGCTTTGGTCAATTTTAATTATTTATTATTTTCCTTCCTATTTTTCATAGGTTCATCGTCTCGTCGTATTTCGAAATACTTGTTCGTACGGTGATTGTTAGTGCATCAACGTCGAGTACACTTGCACCATTTGAGTCGGGTCTTACTCAGAGGTAGCTTAGATGCCCATGTGTTGAATATTTATTACTAACCCATGGAATTATGCTGGTAAGAACCATGGATTTGAAGTAACGAAATATTATAAAAGTATTTGAATACTTTCTGAAAATATTTGAATACTTTCAGAAATTCAGTGGATGAATCCAATAATTTAAGAATAACTAATTAATGGCTCTATACTAGCAGAGCAAGCTATCTAGGAGCATTAATTATTCTTACATGAGCTTGCTGGAGCTTCATATCCTTTATATAGTCAGGGAAAACTGTTGTTTGCATCCTGAAGACGTTATCGCTCTATACTAGTAGAGCAAGCTATCTAGGAGTCGTCAATCTCGTGATTCTATATAGAAATAATTACTGAAATGTTCAGTATTCATGAGATATGCCGTTGTCCAGCTGAGAGACTACATATCCGCATGTACTCTGAGAGAAAGTATTCTCAGTCAGAGATTTGATGAGAGACCCGTGTCTCAATACTCACATCTGATTGCTGGACCAGAAGTTCGTATAATTATGGGTTTACGATTTTAGCCTTTGTCAAAAATCCACCATCTACAGCAGTGATCTGAGAATTTTAATTACAATGTCCTTTCAGGAAAAGTCTTACCCAATGCAAAAGATGCATTAACAATTTCAGACACTTTGTGATAAAACTCATCAAAAGTTTCTTCATCTGCCATACGAAGGTTTTTTTTGTAGCGCCCCCTAAGCTAGCAGCTGACTAATCCAAGAGATTTAACTAAATAAGAGGCACTAAAAATTCAAAATAAATACTTAAACTTTCAATTAAGCAAATTTGCTACAAAACTTAACCCAAAACTAACCCCGCTCAGAAATATATATACAATATCTTCTCTCAAATGATACATATATAATAGTCATTTGGATTTTAAATAAAATATACAACATAATAAATATAACAGAAGATAATCAACTAACGAAGTCAACCCGTGAAGCTTTCGTTGTGCAACCCTGATCTGTCACAGAAACTGAAGTGGGAATAATTAACATTTAACCTTCTAAGTAATCATAGGAAAGATTTGTAAAACAATACATGTTTTTCCGAAAACAATAAACAGTGACTAAGTCACTGAAATAATCATACATGTATATGGACAAACTCTTTCTTCAAACAATGTATAATATGGTTGTAAATCTCTACCCGGAAATTCACACCTATTTAGATATGGATGCCACCAAGACCATGGTGACCAATACTCTAAACAATAAAAGCTGAATTAAAGTAGGTATAAATGTGAAGGAGCGTATCCTATATACCACAAGTGGAAATTCTCATTTCCCGTAACAATTCGAATTGACAACACATTACAAGTCCTTTCCACATCGTGGAAAGATTCACAGAACCAACAGGATTAAGATAATGCATTTTAAACAAAACATGGAATGCAAGAACAGACAACGCATGAGTTTGTTAAGCATAAACTTTTATAAAAGCAACAATAATGAATACAAAGAGTTAAATGCATTCCCACACCTTTTTTGATGACAGGTCACGCCTACCTCGAGATCTACGATCCACTGGTTCATCCTTTGAATCGATTGTTGTTAAATATTAACTGTTAATCACACAAGAACTCTAAGATTCTAGCCAAAATGGCTCACACAAGAATTATACGAATCTAACTAATAGTCCTAAGCCCATTTACGTTTTTATACCCTTTTATTATCTATCTTTAGCATAACTAAGGTTTAATAATTCAATTAGGTTGGTTCTATAGTCCATTAGTTAAGTCTTATGAATATCTACAACTTTGTAGAAGAAGCCAAAGGTCAATTCGGACCATAAGTGATCCAAAAACACAAAAATAAGATTTCTGTCCCTAAGCCCAAGCCCATTGGGCATGACCAATGCACATGACCAAAAGTCACTCTAAGGGGACTAAAATTGAAGCCAAATAATTTACAGACAACATATTTTCCAGATTTTCAGATTTAATGGTTAACTCTAAAATTATCATATCTCTTTCGGTTCTTGACCAAATTTAACAAACCAAACTAATTTAGAAACCCATTTACATAAATTACTACTCAATATCTCTTGAATAAACCAATTCCCTCATTAAAGTGCCTCAAATCAAGATCAAAATGAAACTACCAAAATACATAATATCATGATCTCATATAATAAGAACTTAGTTGTTTGTACTCTATTCCTTCATCTAACAAATGCCCGAATCATTGAAAACATATTAGAATCACTTAAAAGAGTTAGCTCAACTGTGAACACATGATTCATCAACTCCATCATCCATAGTCATCCATTATCATCATCAACCATAATCATGACAAAGAAGAACTCTTTACCACCACCACCGTTAATCCTTCTTTTCTCACAATTTCATAACTACTACTAACCACTTTCAATTCTCTGATGAACATAAGTAAAGTTTTAACTTCCTAAATTATTTCTCTCACAATCAAAATCTCTCTACAATCTCAAGTCCTCTCATTTTCCTCTTTCTCTCTCTCAGTATCTCTTACCTAATTACTTCCAACCCTGTATGTATTCTCTTTACCAAAACAAACTATAACAAAACCCCAGCACCACCTTAGGAAACGCATGACTCAACACCAAAACAACATCAAGTCGAAAGCTCCTTCTACTGAGAATAAAATCAACAAAATCAAGAAGAAGATAAAACTTAACTAATTCATGCATATAAGAAGATACTCACACCTTTGATACACTCATTTGGATTGTACTATTAGAAGCTATAGGTTACTACTATGGGCTAAGAAATTACTAAGGGAAAGATCCGGTCAAGGTCAAAATAAAGTCAATGGTCAACGTCACGGTCCAGGTCAACACCATTTTGACTATTTTTCGACTCCCATCTTTCGAGTGCAATATCTTCTTCGTCCAGTATCCGATTTGTGCATTCTTGTAGTCCAATTCGCATAACTTTTTGAGATCTACCTAATGATACTAGTTTCGTATCTAAATCGTTGTTAGATTAATTTCTAATAATTAATGTTCGAGTTACACTAATCGAGTAATTATCGACTAATTCGTATCTTGACTGGTCTAATATTGTTGACGAGCTTGAGGTTCCTTACATTATCCCCACCTTATAACATTTTCTTCCTCGAAAATTGAACCATCCTTCTGGCCTTCACAAACTTCCCACCTTATAGAATAATCCCATCTCTTGTCTAAGCGCAGAGACATCATAAAAAAAACAATGCACAACCCTATATGGCTCTACAACTAACATCTAAAATTTGTAGCTCTAGGTTTAATTATGCTGATTTAAGTTCTATCCAAGAGGGAAGTCTAAGTTTCTTACATGAATCTCTATAATGGAAACTATCTATCTCTTTAAATTTATGTCAATAATTTCTATGTCAATAACTTACTGGTTCTAAGTACTTTTGGAAGATATTCAATAATAAAGTTTCTAATTAAATTTTTGGGATCTATTAGTTCACTAATAGAAGTAAGTATCCCTTCAATGCCTAGTGATACAAGAATGCAGTTGCCCTGTCTAGGTTCGCGACGCCTGACAATGCCTACTACCTAATAAGTATCACCTGAACATATCAGAATTACCAACCTCACTATTCCCCAGTGCTGGATTAACTAAGTGCAAACTTATTACGATTAACCAAGTGTTAATTTGATTTTATCAAAATTATTTAGTCTTTAACTTCTATCTTTACTAGTGTATGTTTGATAATTTACTTTGTAAAATATATAAGCAGTTCACATCATTTTAAGAAATTTAATTATTTGAATTATTTATCTTACCTTTTATTTTATTATTATTTATTTACTTTAATGAAATCGAATTTTAATTCCAAATGAGACTATATTATTATAACTAGAAAATTTTAAATTCATGCACCATTAAAGAAAAATTTAACATACAACCATTTTCATTGTATCTATTTGTTTATTTTATCACGTGACTTAATATATGTAAATAACCGCTGACAATTTTGCCATAATTATTTGATGTTAATACTTTCATCATTATTATAACATTTATTTCTTGTTACTTAGACCGATAAAGTTAATTTGTAATTAATCATAACGCTAAGTTTAATTTTATTATTAATACTCGATTTGTTTTCATCTAACTTTATTTCCATAAATATATTTTATTGTTAAATAATCCTTAAGTTGTACTATTAATAAAATTACATTTTGCTATTACTATCCAATAATTATTATTCAAATGACATTTACAGTAACTCTAAATTTTATAGCAATGAGTAAAATATAATGTTACTTATTACTTATCTTATCAAAATTATTGTCTTAATTATATTATCATTTTCATTATTGTTTTATCAAATTTTCTTATTTGATTACTAGTGTAACTAACATACAATTAAAATAATTGTTTAGTAATGATATTTAGTTTAATTTTATTAAACCCTAATATTGTAAATATAATTCTACTTTCACATAAGATTGGTATAATTGATTTTATTTATTCAGATTGAATCTGTATACTATATCTTGTTAATTATTGGCGTTAGTAATTTAATATGATTTAACTTTTGAGTCTGCATAACATGTTTAATACGTCTTAATAGTATTTAGACTTTGGTATTAATAATAAGTATTTTATTCATAGATAAATTTATTCTCCTTTAATTTTAATTCTGTACTAAGCATTCAAGTATTATAATTATCACTTCATGTGTATGATTTAATGATTTAATGAATCATTTATTGGACAAAAAATAATTTTGGTATAAGATTGTTAACAAGTTTAGTGTTTACTCTGTGCTTATATGATTTCACGTTCTTTTATTCCTACTTATTAAGTCTTACTTATCTATCTGGTTTAAACATCAAACACATGATTCTAATTTGTTATTAGTTAACTTTGCAAAACTTAATTATAGATAAGCACTAATAATTTTCCATTGCTATTTAATTATAATCATTATTTTATCACTATATATATTTATAAATTAAATGAGATTTTTAATTTAAGTTATGCTCAATATAATATTAATTTAAATTCTAACGGTTTAAGTTCGTCATACTAATTTTCCATTTAAAAAGATAATTAAATCTATTTACGAAGAAGAATCCTAACAATATACGAATTTATTTTCTTTTAATTCTAATATTACACTAAATATCTGATTGTTATTATTACTATTTCATGTATGTTTGTTTCATTTTAAAAGATTTACTGGATCATTTATTAGATTAAAGATAATTTCGGTACCAAATTACTAACAAATTGAGTCTTTTCATTTTATATATTATATTCTCGTTTTCTTAAGTCTAACATCTAATAAGTATTATATTATTTAATCTAGATTAAACGCAAAACATATATCTCTAATTTGTAATTAGTTTAATTTACAAAATTTAATCGTAAATAGCGTTACCAACTTTCCATAATTATTTAATTAATTATAGTTATTATTTTTATCGTTATATATATCCCCACTAAAATTTCAGTTGAGTTTAATACGATACTAATTGATAAATGCTAACATTATTATATTAAAAATCATTATTACTATTATTATCATCTATAATCGTTGTTATAATATTTTTGTTATTAACATTGATTATTGAACTATTATTCAAATTATTCTTACAATTATAGGTTGTTTACTCTTCATAAAATGTGTTCAATAAATTCTCATGTGATTTACAAGTTCTATCAATAATACTAATTTCACTATTTTATAGCATTAATTATTTATGTGTGCATACTTTAAAAATTATTCACAATCCTTATTAGCTAAAGCTATTGGTGTACCCTACAATTTTTATTTCATTACACAAACAAAAAAAACAAGCAACCAAATAAATCTTTTAATTATTAATAGCTTTTAGTAATTAAGATTTATCTCACAAGCCCAACCCAGTTCTAAACTAATCTAGTTCACTAACTGGCACTGGCTAATTCTAACTATTCCCATTTAAGATCTAGTAATGAGCTCTGATACCAACTTTTGTAGCGCCCCCTAAGCTAGCAGCTGACTAATCCAAGAGATTTAACTAAATAAGAGGCACTAAAAATTCAAAATAAATACTTAAACTTTCAATTAAGAAATTTGCTACAAAACATAACCCAAAACTAACCCCGCTCAGAAATATATATACAATATCTTCTCTCAAATGATACATATATAATAGTCATTTGGATTTTAAATAAAATATACAACATAATAAATATAACAGAAGATAATCAACTAACGAAGTCAACCCGTGAAGCTTTCATTGTGTGCAACCCTGATCTGTCACGTAAACCGAAGTGGGAATAATTAACATTTAACCTTCTAAGTAATCATAGGCAAGATTTGGAAAACAATACATGTTTTTCCGAAAACAATAAACGATGACTAAGTCATTTGAAATAATCATACATGTATATGGACAAACTCCTTCTTCAAACAATGTATAATATGGTTGTAAATCCCTACCCAGCAATTCACACCTATTTAGATATGGATGCCACCAATACCATGGTGACCAATACTCTAAACAATAAAAGCTGAATTAAAGTAGGTATAAATGTGAAGGAGCGTATCCTATATACCACAAGTGGAAATTCTCATTTCCCGTAACAATTCATATTGACAACACATTACAAGTCATTTCCACATCGTGGAAAGATTCACAGAACCAACATGATTAAGATAATGCATTTTAAACAAAACATGGAATGCAAGAACAGACAACGCATGAGTTTGTTAAGCATAAACTTTTATAAAAGCAACAATAATGAATACAAAGAGTTAAATGCATTCCCACACCTTTTTTGATGACAGGACACGCCTACCTCGAGATCCACGATCCACTGGTTCATCCTTTGAATCGATCGTTGTTAAATATTAACTGTTAATCACACAAGAACTCTAAGATTCTAGCCAAAATGGCTCACACAAGAATTATACGAATCTAACTAATAGTCCTAAGCCCATTTACGTTTTTATACCCTTTTATTATCTATCTTTAGCATAACTAAGGTTTACTAATTCAATTAGGTTGGTTCTATAGTCCATTAGTTAAGTCTTATGAATATCTACAACTTTGTAGAAGAAGCCAAAGGTCAATTCGGACCATAAGTGATCCAAAACACACAAAAATAAGATTTCTGTCCCTAAGCCCAAGCCCATTGGGCCTGACCAATGCACATGACCAAAAGTCACTCTAAGGGGACTAAAATTGAAGCCAAATAATTTACAGACAACATATTTTCCAGATTTTCAGATTCAATGGTTAACTCTAAAATTATCATATCTCTTTCGGTTCTTGACTAAATTTAACAAACCAAACTAATTTAGAAACCCAATTACATAAATTACTACTCAATATCTCTTGAATAAACCAATTCCCTCATTAAAGTGCCTCAAATCAAGATCAAAATGAAACTACCAAAATACATAATATCATGATCTCATATAATAAGAACTTAGTTGTTTGTACTCTATTCCTTCATCTAACAAATGCCCGAATCATTGAAAACATATTAGAATCACTTAAAAGAGTTACCTCAACTGTGAACACATGATTCATCAACTCCATCATCCATAGTCATCCATTATCATCATCAACCATAATCATGACAAAGAAGAACTCTTTACCACCACCACCGTTAATCCTTCTATTCTCACAATTTCATAACTACTACTAACCACTTTCAATTCTCTGATGAACATCAGTAAAGTTTTAACTTCCTAAAATATTTCTCTCACAATCAAAATCTCTCTACAATCTCAAGTCCTCTCATTTTCCTCTTTCTCTCTCTCAGTATCTCTTACCTAATTACTTCCAACCCTGTATGTATTCTCTTTACCAAAAAAAACTATAACAAAACCCCAGCACCACCTTAGGAAACGCATGACTCAACACCAAAACAACATCAAGTCGAAAGCTCCTTCTACTGAGAATAAAATCAACAAAATCAAGAAGAAGATAAAACTTAACTAATTCATGCATATAAGAAGATACTCACACCTTTGATACACTCATTTGGATTGTACTATTAGAAGCTATAGGTTTCTACTATGGGCTAACCAATTACTAAGGGAAAGATCCGATCAAGGTCAAATTAAAGTCAATGGTCATCATCACGGTCCAGGTCAACATCATTTTGACTATTTTTCGACTCCTATCTTTCGAGTGCAATATCTTCTTTGTCCGGTAACCGATTTGTGCATTCTTGTAGTCCAATTCACATAACTTTTCGAGATCTACCTAACGATACTAGTTTCGTATCTAAATCGTTGTTAGATTAATTTCTAATAATTAATGTTCGAGTTACACTAATCGAGTAATTATCGACTAATTCGTATCTTGACTGGTCTAATATTGTTGACGAGCTTGAGGTTCCTTACATTCCCAATCGGAATTAAGGTTTTTAAGCCTATCTTCCTTCTCACTGGTGTTACCTTCAAATTCGGTTGCTAAGACATCCCAAGCTTCTTGCAACTTAGTGCAATTAGACACATGGTGCTCAAGATTTGGGGTAATGGCATGTATGATTGCATTCAAACCGTCGGAGTTTTGCTTTGCAGCAAGAATCTCTGCAGGAGTGTATTCAGCAATATTCTTTGGAACACTTACACCTCCAACTTCCTCAATGGGAGCATCATAGCCATTAACAACATATACCCATGATTGGAAATCACGTGCTTTAAGAAAAGCGCGCATAACAATTTTCCACCATAAGTAATTAGATCCATCGAAGACTGGTGGTACGTTTATTGAGATTGCACCTCTGTCCATAGAGTCAGATCGCTACAAACACAGACTTGTAAGGTCTTGAACATGTTTTCCTGCTCTGATACCAATTGAAAAATCGGGGGTCTAACAACCTCACCCAATATTTCGTTTAGCAATTTGTATGGAAAACACCAAGTTGTTTTTCTAGAGAATCAACTAGACTCAATCATTAGAAAATACTTAAGGAGTTATTATCTCAATTAATCAATTTGATTTACTCAAGCAGATGTGATTTGTGAGTCTAATCAAAGAGAGATAACTTGGATGGTACCAAATACCAATATCCAAGTGTCAATCAATTTAAATCAACAACCAATAAGTTCGGATATTCTAATTGATTGAACAACGCACAACCTGTATTATTTCAAATATATAAAAATATAATGCGGAAAAGAAATAACATAGACACCAAAATTTTGTTATCGAGGAAACCTCAAACGCAGAAAAACCTCGGGACCTAGTCCAGATTAAACATACACTGTATTAAGCTGCTACAGACACTAGCCTACTCCAAATTAACTTCGGTATGGTCTGTAGTTGAACCCCAATCAATCTCACACAGATCCAAGGTACAGTTATGCTCCTATGCCTCTGATCCCAGCAGGATACTGCGCACTTGATTCCCTTAGCTGATATCACCCACAACCAAGAGTTGTTACGACCCAAATTCGAAGACTTTAGCAAACAAATCTGTCTCATTAAGAAAAGTCTACAAGATAGATAAATCCGTCTCCCATGAATAAACCTAAGAGTTTTGTTACATCTTTTGATAAATCAAGGTGAACAAGAACCAATCAATGAAACCAGACTTATATTCCCGAATAACATCACCATTTTATCAATCACCTCATAATAGTCTTAATCGACGCAGCAAATAAAGATATTTTGGAATCACAAACGATGAGATGAAGATGTTTGTGATTAATTTTATATCTTGCCTATCGGAGATATAAATCTCAAGCCAATTATTACAATTATACTCGTATGATAGAAATAGCAAGATCAGATTACACAACTACAAGAAAAGTAGTATCGGTCTGGCTTCACAATCCCAATGAAGTATTTAAGTCGTTAACCTGGTTTTAGAAGAAGAAAAACAAAGGTTAAAGGAGAATTGACTCTAGCTTAGCAAACTAGTATCACACAGAATGTTTGGGGATTAGGCTTCCCAGTTTCTAAAGTTTTCCCTTATACAATCTTTCAAATCAGGGTTTGCAATCAATGTTAGCTTAGTAATAAAGCATTCAATATTCATCATTATATGAGAACCTGATTAGATACAAGCTAATATCTCTCAACCATTAGATCAAAAACTTAGCTTTCCATACACACATGTACTTAATGATTTTGGGTTTGTGTAACCGTAACCAAACGTGTACAATGGTTGGTTCAATATTAGTCAACCAAATGGTTAGCCAAATGATAACTTTCATATCAACCATATTATTCTTCACCATAACTAGTCCAAATGACTCAAATGAACTAGTTAGAGAGTTGGGCAATTTCCATGAGATCTCATGTACTACACAAGACATAATTGAAACAAAAACGATGTGATTCACTCGAATCGATTCATGAACTATAAGGCCATGATTTGCAATAGTGTTCCTTAGATAATGTAGATAAGTTCACAAATACCGTTTTTAGACATAACCACTCAAGTTCGCGGACTGGGTTCACGGACTCAAGCTAACCAGTTGGAGTTCACAAACTTCAGCAGAAATTCTCGGGTTCGAGAACTTCCGACAGTTCGCGGACTGAAACCGAGATACAACTCCAGCAGAAATTCTCTGGTTCGAGAACTATGCATGTTTGCGGAATGAGTTCGCAGACTGGGTTGACTACTCAAGTTCCGATTTTCACTTGATCAACAAAGTTCGCAAACTTCGGTTCAAGTGCTAAGGACTTATACATATATATGTTACCACAACAATGTTTATATCCCCCAGTGGTTGTATTATCTAAACTCTCATTTCAATCATTGAAACATTCTCAGAGGACGTCATATAGTTGTTATTCACAAACTAGTTTTCGTCAGAGCAATTTCCAAAGTGATTGAAACATAACATGACTTTCTTCACTAGGAAAATATGAACTTGGCTAAAGCGAAATCTTTACCAACACACCTTTCGAGAAATAGATAAGCGAGATATACTCAGCTCGAAATGTCACATGTGCATATTCTTAGTCTATATAGTAATACGACTTTTGTCTCAAGATAGGAGATAGAGTAGATAGACTTTTGAGTGATAGATAAGTTCAAGTCTCCACATACCTTTTAGTCGATGAAGATCCACTGGTTCCTTGAGTAGTCATTCGTCTTGTATGATGATTTCCATGGAGTTCTTGAGCTCAACTACACTTTCTATCCTAGTCCGAGACCTTAGATATAGTAGACTATAAATCAAGACTTTATAGTTTTGATCACTAACATTGACAAACATGCTTGAAATAGCAACACATGCGAGTTCGACCGAGCAATGCTCTAACAATATGTCATTGTTAAAATAGTGATGAAATATAGAATGAATCTTTGTTTATTCCGCAGTATTGAGCTTCCCTGATCCATATTTCATGTATATACTGTGCAGCTCCGTAAGTTTTCTTATGTTGAGCATTTTCCAATTAGATTAATCATGGGTTCTCTTGTGGTTAGTTTAGTTGAGTATTCCGGTTGAATTAATCATGGGTTTACTTGTGGTTAATTCAATTGAGTATTTTGGATATAAATTCATATTCTTATATGATTTATTTATTTATTGTTGTCCAAATAAATCCTTATTTTCTTGTGAAAGTAAGGTCGCTCTTGTTGTTCTTTCGGGAATGACATTATATGGGGGAGAGTTCTTATTTGAACTTGTGCTTTATTATCAAATCTTTGTGGGGAGTGTGGCAGTGGAATATTGTAGGGGTTATCTTGTATCTTTATAAACACCTTGATGAATGCATTTAGTTTCGACTATATGATTGCATCTAAAAAGTTGATATGTGCTTTCTTTTGGTCATGAAATGTCTCTATGAAAATTTCATTAGGATCCTACTAGTTTTCATACCTTTGACAATTTTATTGACAAAAAGGGGGAGAATTAATGTGTAGTTCACACTACAAATATATATAGTTTTCATATCATTATGTAAGGGGGAGTGGTTTCCATGTGAGATGGAGTATTGACTAATGGGGAGTGATACATATTACCATAGTATTGTTGTCGAAGTTGTGATACAATTGAACTTTGATGTTGTATAATAATACTATGACACTGTGTAACAATGATCGAGAGCTTTTGTTTTCTCATTGTTATGGCTACGTATTTTCAACAACGATGATGCTGAACTTACAACCTTTGGAATCATTGTAGTACTTGGAAGTGACGAAGATTTAGAGTAATGTTGAAGAACCAAGGAGATCATGCATGTGGAAGAGAATCTGCAAGTGCTTCTATCTAAATATTGTATTTCATATGTATTGATAGTTTTGTCACTAAGATTGATAAAGGGGAAGATTGTTAGAGCATTACTCGGTAGAACTCGTAAGTGTTTCTATCTAAATCGTGTTTTCAAGTTTAGTTGCTAAAACTATAAGTCTTGATTTCTAATCTACTTATAGATAACTCTCGGACTAGGATAGAAAGTGTAGTTGAGCTCTAGACTCCACGGTGTTCATCATACAAAGACGAAGAACTACTCAAGGAACTTGTGGAACTTCATCGACTAAAAGGTATGTGGAGAGTTGAACTTATCTATCACTCAAAAATTCAATCTACTCTATCTCCTATCTTGAGACAAAAGTCGTATTACTATATAGAGTTCGATTATACACATTTTTTATTTCGCGCCGAGTTTATCTCACTTATGTTTTTCTAGAAATATGTGTTTGTAAGCTTTCGCTTTGGACAAGTTCATCTTTACAAGTGACGAAATTCATATTGGTTGTTTTAATATCTTGAAAATTGTTTTGATGAAAAATAGTGTGTGAGTAACCTCTATTTAACGTCCTCTAAGAATGTTTCAATGATTGAAATGAGAGTTTAGAACATGTAACCATCCTTGGATATAAGCATATAATATGTTAGTGCATTAGTGTATAAGTACAAAACCGGGAACCAAATGTATGCATACTTGTGTGTGTACTAAATGGTTGATGGAGACTGGGTAAGTATGCGTACCCATACGCATACTAGCGGAAGTTCACGTCCGTGAATTTCTGCTGAGTTTGGAAATCAAAACCAACTTAATACGGTTACCTAAGTTTGCGTACCCATACGCATACTTGCAGAATGTTCACGTCCGTGAATTTATATTGAGTTTGGAAACCAAAACAAACTCAAATCCGGTTACTTAAGTACGCATACCCGTACACATACTCAAATCCGGTTACTTTCTAAAATTGGTTTATTCGTGAACTTAAATATATATATAAACTAAGGAATGCATATTTGCAAACCGTGGGTATAAAGTTCATGAATCCATTCGAGTGAATCAAAACCGATTTTGCTTCAATTGTATTTTGTATACATCTATAAGATCTAAGTAATTGAAAAACTCTTGAACTAGTTCATTTGCGACATTTGAACTAGTTATATGGTGAAGATGGATATGGTTGATATGAAAGTGCTCATATGGATAACCATTTGGTTAACTACCGTTGAACCAACAACTTGTACACGTTTAGGTACGGTTACAAAAACCTAAATGACGTATATTTCATTTGTGTATAACAAGATAAGTTCAATATAACAGTTCAAAGATATTAGCTTGAATCTAATTAGGTTTTCATCTAACAGTGAATATTGAATGCTTTGTAACCAAGGTAACTTAGATTGCAAACCCTTATTTTGAGACTATATAAAGGAGAACTCCAGCAACTAGGAAAGTTAATCCCCACACCTCTTGTGTGATACTGGTTGTATAATCTAGAGTCAATTCTCCTTTAACCTTAGGTTTATACTGAGACCCTGTAGGTTAACGACTTGAAGACTTCATCGGGATTGTGAAGCCAGACCCAACTATTTTCTCTGTAGTTGTGTGATCTGACCTTGCTATTTCTGTAGGATCATAATATCGCCACAGTAATACTCTTGCGAAATTTATAAACAACATTTATGCGAGTTCTTCAACAACACACTGCGAGTGTCGCAGAATGACTCGAAGAATGACGATAGCAGAAACATGAAAAGGGTGTGATGATTCTATAAGGATTAGAATGTTTGCGAAGATTAATAATGTAACTCTTGCGATAATATCGCAAGTCAGATCCGAAATTAAAGGACAGATTAGCTACCATCCACTATGTAAATCCCTATATAAAGAGTTGAACAGGCGTAAGGAGGGAGAGATCTTTTTCGAGTATTAAGCAAGTCATTTAGGAGAGAGAAAGTAAAAAGAGCGATTGTATTCTTGTTTTCTTCCATTACTTGTAATATTTATGTGAATCAATTAATAAAAGTGTCGTTCTTAATCTTCAAAATATGTGTTGATTATGATGAATTCTTGTGAGGGGTGTAGTGTAGGATTTCCTGCTACTACATATTGGCGCTAGAAACAGGTAGAATTTCCCTTGTTTTTAGTGTGAAAATTATTATTGTGATTTGAGAGAATTTGTAATAGTTGGTGAGGAGTTTCAGACGATTTCCAGCAATTCATTGAAGTTGAAGAGATGGCTAGAAGAAGAAATGCTTCAAGACAACCAACTACTGTTAGGAGGATTAAGAGACTTGCTGGAGAAAGAAGAAATAAAACTGGAGAATCATCAAGAATGAATGCAAGAAATGACGAAAATAAAATTCAACGTACACCGGCGCAGAATAGAACTTTGGATTATGATAGAGTGAGTGTACATTCAGCGGAAGAAATAGAAGAGGATAAACAGTTAAGAAATGAAAGACAGGAGGAAATAGCTGAAGAGGAAATTGGAAGAATAATTCATGGAGATGAAATAATTGGAGACAAAGAATACACGAAGAGAGGAGGTTAGAAGCGGGAGAACGCATAAATTTGACAAGAAAAAACCATGAATTGAGAATGGAAAACATGAGGTTACAAAATAGAAGATCAAGAAGCACTACAAGATCAAGTTCAAGGTCAATCAGAAGAGGAGAAAGACAAAACTCACTTGTAGAAAATGTTGATGGAAATATTCGACAGGAGGTGCAAAATCCAGATAAAGAACGTCGCGAAAATATAGAAATAATTGAAGATCGTTATATACCACAAGGCGAAATTCAAAAAAACGAACAAAACAACAGAGGTCAGGAGAATGAACAGCATCAGGAATGAAATAACCAAGATGGCGAAGAAAATCAAGAAGAATGAAGGAGGATATTGCATGGAAGATAAATTCAAAGAAATCAACAGATAATTGAAATAGAAATCGAGAGACATTATGCTGAACAAGCACGCTTAGATTGCAAAAGGGAAATATTGAGAGCAGAGGTGGAAGAACAAGAATTCCAAGAGGAAATTCACCAGAACAATCATGACAATCGAGAAAGAAGACGCGAGCAAAACCGCAACAATGGTAATATTAACGAAGAATATGATAGGGTGCAAAGAAGAGCTGAAAGGCAACAAGGATAATTGATAAGAAATGAACAAAATCGCAGAAGAGAAAATGAGAGATATAATGGTGTGAGAATTCATGAAAGAAATGTAAGAGAAGATCGCAGATAAAGACAAGAAGAAAATAATCGGGAAGGAAATCAAAATCTCGCAACACAAGACAGGCAAGAACGCAGGAGAAGAGAAGCGGAATTAAAAAGACCAGTGGGATCAACTTCTGGGGTAAATGAACAAATTTTAAGAGAACTGGAAGAAATGAGAGGAATGCTAAATAATAAGAGAGAGGGAGGTAGGAGATAATTGGATGAAGCCATAGAAGAAGCTGCGAAAACTCTGTTCTCGCAAGAAGTACAATTAGGAGGAATTTCACCAAATTGCATCTTGCCTGCATTAACCAGCATCTTTGATGGGATAACCTGTGCAATTCAACACATTAAAGATTATGTGAGATGTATGCTACAGTGGGAGAATCATGATACTTTGTTGTGCAAGTATTTCACATCAAGTTTAACATGAGAGGCACTAAAGTGGCTCGAAGGTTTACCTAGGAATACTATAACATATTTCAACCATTTGCAGACTACATTCTTAGGGGCATACATAACTAACAATTCCTCACGGCCAGGCATAGAAGATGTATTTGGATTAAAACAGAGAATTGGTGAAAGTTTGAAACATCTAACCATAAGGTGGAAGACAATATGCAGTGAGATGGTTGGACGGGTGGATGAGAGATATCTTATTTTAGCATTCATCAATGCAATGTTTGCAATCAATCTACTATACATTTAAATTTTTAGAATCAATAATACAATCACAATGACTGATCTGCGAGAATTACAGGAGGAGTACATTGCTCTTGAAGAAAAGAAGAATGAAGTAGAATCTTATCCAATTGCGAACACAAACTCAAATACAGTGAGCGCAAGCTTATTTACTAAATTAATAAATACAGTGGTGAGCACCTCGCATGCACAACAAGAAAATAAGAATGATAATCAACAGAAGCTGGTGGCTATGGGAAGCAGAGATCAAGAAGAATACGAAAGGGAAAAAGAAATTATAGTAGAGGTGGAAACAACAAAATTCAAAGACTTGATCAGCCACAAGAAACCTATGGGGGATAAAGACAGAATTATCATAGGGGATCAGGAAGTTAAAAGATGATATGGGAAGATATCAAGATGCCACCATTGAATGCTAGTGTGGAAAAAATTTGGGAAGCTATAATTCTAATGGAGAACATTTCGACGCCCTGGAACATGGGAAAAGAACCACTTTCAAGCAATCGAAGTCAAGAATTTTTCTCTTACCATCATTTTCATGGACATTCGACAAATAACTGCAGAAATATTAAAAGGATCATTCTCAAGATGATAGACCAAGGAAAATTAAATCATTTTTTAATAGGGCATCCTCAATCTCAACCCTTACCACCACCACCAGAAATTCGCAGAGTAAATGCAACAAAAGGAGGAGAAACATTTGTCATAGAAGTTGGAGCAAAGGCGAAGAATCTGTTTCGTAACTCTATTGTACATTCGTAAAAAATAATTGAATATTTTCACGACAATGTTCTAAGTAGAGCCTTCGCAAGATATGCTGATGCAAGAGATATAATGAACATTGCGAAAATCTCGCCGCTAAAAGAATGGCAAAAGCAGACCATCTCTTTTACCGCAGAAGAAGTACCAGAGTCTGGAGAAATGCATGACCCATTAGTAGTGAGGCTGGAAATAAACCCAAAACAAAAAGAAGATGAAGATGAAGAAGAGGATGATGAGTTTGAAGATACATGGGCAATTAATAGAGTTTTAATTGACACGGGAATGTTGATGGTGGATTTTAGTTCAGGGCTAAAGTTGTAAAACCAATTTTTGTGTAAACACCCTGCAGAGGATGAGATTATTTTATAAGAGATGAATACTTCTTCACTTAATTAATTCAACTAGAATGGAGCATATAGCAACAATCCCCCGAATATTCTGTGAATTTTAGCATTATTGATTAATGCATAGAACGCCTTGTATTTCCTGTGTTGTTCCTAGCATAACTCTCATTGTTGGTGCGACATGATGACTGATTGTTACTCGCAACAGAGTAGCATGAATATACAAGTACCAACAGTGAGGCATGCACGAAATGCCCGTATAGGATGTAACTCTCGGTGTGTTATACTATCCCAATTGAGCATGTAACTCTCGGTGTGTTATACTAGCCCGATTGAGTGTGTAAATCTCGGTGTGTTATACTAGCCCGATTGAGCGTCTAGACTGTCCGTAATAGTCTAGAAACAATTACGATCATCCAACTTCGCAGGCATGATTGGATGGTTGGGATCGAATCCAATACCCCCAAGCAGGTATTGGAACATTCACTGCCGACCAAACGCGGACCCCGCGCGATTGGCCTCCCAAAAGGGGCGGCATAGCTTGACAAACCGTCCAAACCAAGCAGAATGGACAAAAAACCCTAAATTAGGGTTTGCGGCACATTACATGTGTCACAAAATGATCTCAACCATCCATCTTCGCAGGCATAGATGGAGGGTGTAGATGTAGATTCAAAGGGCCCAGAGCATGTCAACACGATCATTGTGGGCCCGCCTACACACATGACCAATCGGTCAGGACCAACCATGATTGGTTGTCCCAATTCGTGCGCACCAACCAAGCATGATGCACGACCGGAAAAACCCTAATTGGGGCTTGCGGCATCATGTATGTGTCTCAAATTCATCTCGTGTGTCCATATTCGCAGTCTTGAATAGAAGGAAAAGATGAAACATTATGAAAGGCCGAACATGCTAGCATAACCACCGCAGGCCCGGCTTCATGACCGACCAATCATCCAAAGCCAGTCTTAGTCAGGCGCCTCGGTTCGTGCGCCCAAACTGGCATGGTCACACTTCCTAAATCATTAATTGATCTCGACCACTCAACTTCGCCAGACAAATTGAGTGGCTTAGATCACGTTTTCATTGGACAGTCAGGTATAGGCATGAATACCATCCTACCACCTATACCCTGCACCAAACGGCCGAGACCGACCAAGCTTGGTTGTCTCGAAACGCATGCCTTGAATATGGCATACCGCTCCCCTTTAAGAATCCTTTGTGGCATAGGATTTCTGTTGCAAATCGATCTCAGCCACTCAACTTCACCGGTAAATTTGAGTGGCCTAGATCAAACCTTCTTGGGAAAGTGAAGCATGGGCATGGACATCAGCATGCCGTCTACACGCATGCCTAATCTGTCCTCCTTGAAACGTCTCCCATGCTTGGATTCGACCAAGCTGAAGGAGTACACTCGCGCACCTCCTAAACCCTAATCTAAGGGTCGCAGATGTGGGTCTCTGATCATCTCGTCCGTCCAACTTCGCCAGCTCGGACGGACGGCCTAGGATAATAGTTAGGCGACTAGTGATATATCAACGTGATCACCGTCTTCCACTCTACCACACCATGTGGTCGGTCAAGGGAGGATTTGCTAGCGCAGCCTCCAAACCCTCACATGAAGTAGGCAGGGCATGATGCTCAACATCGATGCTTCATATATGCCAAATACATTCGATGCATGACATGCATAGAATACACATGATACTTTACAAGTATCGACTTCCTAAATAACTTAGTTATTTAACTAGCATTACATGCTACCTTATGTGGGTCCCACGATCCACACACTCAAGACATCAATCATGTCACAAACTGGGGGATACATACTGGGGTATTGGTTTGGCGGTTTACAACGTGCAGTGTGCAACGCGCCATCACAAGAACGTGTTAGGAAGACATGGACGGTTAGTAATGATGGGGCAAGATTGATCGTGTGACACTAACACACCACTCCACTTCCTCAACTTCCTACGAGAGACATGAATAAGGCTCAAATGACTTGTATAAATAGGTTCTCCTCCCTATTTCCAAAAGAGAGCACAACACAGAAACCAAGTGTCAATATGAGACGTATTCAAACACCCAGAGCCTGCTTGCATTATTCGTAATCCTGCTCACCTTTCTGTTACAAGTTATAAACAAGCCTACACTTTCACAATCTCAACACCTTATTCGCTTCCCTCCCTAAGATCAA
This sequence comes from Papaver bracteatum, assembly GCA_023529315.1. NCBI lineage: Eukaryota > Viridiplantae > Streptophyta > Magnoliopsida > Ranunculales > Papaveraceae > Papaver > Papaver bracteatum. Next base: position 73,534 of record JAJJWX010000228.1, read on the forward strand.
CCCCATATCCTTCACTTTGTAACCGAAACAAGTCTGGAACGATCATTTCTTGGTTTAGGCCAAAATTGTATAGATTGATCTCTCGAATCAAAAGCACTCATCGCTCAGTGCATTTTTTTAGGGTTTAAATTCACTTCTCATCCACACACCCCAAATTACCAAAACCATCAGAAGTAGTTTTCACCCATAAACAATTGGCGACCACAGTGGGAGATTAATCTCTCGGTTGCAATATCAATTTTCAATTCCCAATTTCGTCTTTCAATACCCGATTCGATTTTCTCAAATTCAAGGGGATAGATCTTCAATCCATTTCAATGGTTAATCTGTTCATTTATTTCAATTGAAAAACCCGATTTTTGTCTTACGGTGTATTCTCCTCAGCTGAGTTATCCGGGGACCAAGAATGATCCAAACCTCATGGAGAATATATCAAGAATGCTAGAAGACGTCCTATCAAACCAAATTGGTATCAATAGAAGGCAGAGCGAAACGTTCCGTCTTCTGAATGATATAGCAGTTCAATTACGAGAGGGTTCTACAGATGCCTACCCAGAGATTATCATGAATGACGACTCAGTCGAATCTCTATATAGAAATCATGTTTCTGCCAATAGGGACACAGAAGGAACACATGGCCGCACCATGAGGCCAGGGGGAGACGAACAGCATAATCCGGCCAACGAAGGAGATTCAAAGAAACTCTACAGGGGAAATGATGTGTCAGGAATGCCACAGCCTTTATCAGACAAAAGAAGGGGGCCAGCCTATAAAACCCTACTGGAAGATTTATACCTCAAGACCCTTGCCGAAGCACAAAAAGATGCCCAATCTAACGCCACTTTTCAACCAAGCGAAGAACTACCTGAAGAGGGGGAAGTCAGCCAAGAGTCACATGAGCACAGAGGCTGTAGATACCAGACTCAACCAACTGACGATGACGCTCTCGTTGACACGAGACATTTGAAAGCAGCTCCTCAGCGAAGGCGGCCACCCAAGCGAACCGCGTATATATTGGCACACGTCCCGACTCCAAAACGTTCTTCATATCAAAGTCATCAAGAGATATCACAACAACGTCCTTCAAAGCAAGAAAAATCTGGATCAATATACCCGCATTTCCCATTTTCCATGAATAAGGTCTTGGAATTATTGAAGATGTGGGTACAAGACGGAGAAGTCCAACTGCCTCAGGTATGACGACAACCAACTGATCAGGAGGTGATGGATCCGAGATATTATCACTATCATCGTTTTCTCCACCATCCCACCAGTGAATGCAATACCCTAAAGCGTATTTTCAAAGAGAAGCTAAGTTCTGAAGATTTGCCGCATGTCTTCGAAGATTAATGCATGCAATTTCTTGAAGTAAGAACTAGGGGAGATCTAAACTCATACCGATGGAATTCCAAAAGCAAGTAAGTTTTATCACGAAATTTTTACGAAATGGTTTTAGAGTTTATTGAGGACTTGGCATTCCGCATGAGAAATATTCGATGGTCAAACGCTACATTTGTCTCCTTTCATGCTAGCATGACATTCACAAATCCATATAAATATTGTTGTATTAGCCACATTGCTCATAACCAGAATACAAATTTCATTCAGAATAATCTCTCTCAAAAAATCATTCACAAAGAACTATCTCAAAATAAACCGGTTTAAAGATCCAATCACCTACCAGTTCAAAACCTAAAATCAATATTGTGAAAGGAAACCCTCACATCACTCAACTCCTAAAAACGAAAGGAAAAAAACGTAAATAGACGTCATAAACTGTTCAAGGGAAGTCCTTCAGTAAAAACTCATCCTTCTATGCATGGGCGGCTTTCATCTTCTGGAGAACATCCTGTTCCATCTTCAACTCATGAGATAGTCTTTCAACCTTTTTTTCCTGGAAAGAGATGCTGTCTACAGAAGGGAATTCACGCGTTTCAGCTTGTAGCTTCTAGATTTTAGCGAGCCCTTCACAGAACCAGAAGGCATTAAACTCATACTTCATGAACACGTCACGGTAAAACTCCAAGTTTTCGATTACTTCTTCAGAAGCAGTACTCCCAGTCACGATGCCCATGTCGTGGATAGAAGATAAAGCTTCTTCGACACGTTTGACTAATGCAAGACGACTCGTAAGCTTCTTGCGCATGATCTGTGAAAGGAACGTCAAAAGAAGGCTCAAAGGTGAAACCAGCACTGGAGTACATGACCAACGCGTTAGAATTCACGGGAAGATCTTTAGAAGGGGTAGCGTCTATAACCATCACGGATGTGGTGTTTCCAGAAGCTTCTACATCGTCATTCCTCCCAATATCGAGGTTGGCATCTTTCGTAGTCTTGTCTCATGGCTCGCCAGATTGATCAATTTCCTCATTATGCATGGAGATGCTTCCTTCATCATGGACTGAACCTCCATCATCCTCGTTATTTTCTACAAAGGTTTCAGTATCTCCGGACTTCTCGATATTCCGATCAGTGTCTCCAGACTTCTCACTATGGTTACGTGCCAGTCTTGCGAAAGCATTTTCTTTCGGAATTCCCTGATCATGAACAAAAATCATCGTTGGTGGTGGAAGTTACTTAAGAAAAATGAAGTCAAAATATCGAAGATATTCAAAATACCTGCATATTAGTGGAATTGAGGACCACTGGGCCGCACGCTTGCTTCTTGGCCTGAGGACTGTAGTTATCAGTAGCATTATCTCTGGATCGTTTACACGGAAGTGGCTTCAACCACTTGTGCTGCTTCAGGATCTCAGGATATGGCATGTCACGAGGAGCTGTCTCAATTTCTTCCGAGAACGTCTGGAAAGCTAATAATTGCTTTCTCCAAAATTCCTTGTACTTATCAGTTGCCATCGGTTTTCTTCCAATGGGAAAAAATGTAAGGCTCTGCTCTGGTGTGAAGATGTCAGCATTGAGAATGGATGGGACGAGTTCTGGCAAAGGCATTCACAGGCGATGGAAGGGAACACCCTGGTCGAATCCCATTTTGCGAGCGGCTCTGTCGATATTGTAAGAAACCGCAGAGATGAGCTCATCGAAGAAAGTTGGAATATATCCTGGTATACAACTTCGAAGGTAAATGGCTTCTCCATGACTCATGTTTCTTCCCTCAGTGTGCAACACAATGTCAGAAGCAATGGTGGAAGTTTCCGGTTGAATCACTGAAGAATGGACCGCCCCCCATGGGAGAAAGTCTATGGCATACACGTTATCAAGAAAATCAACAAGTCTTAAATCGGGTTTTGGACACCTTTTTTGCCAATAAAGTATCCTTGAATCACCATACAAACCGGGGAGCGGAGTTGCAGGGACAAGAGCATAACCTTTGAAATTTTCCCACAAGAACGCTTGGAGGAAAGCGATGTGGATGTGCGTTTCTACCTTTTTATATCCGTTGGAAGCATACATGTCTATCGCCAAAGCATCCAGATGAGAGTACAATGATCCAAGGAACAAAGCGCCCAAAGGAAGAACCACACCTTTTGCCAGTTTTATAGCAAACATGAAAATGTCGTGTCTTATAGTCTTCTTCCCAGAACCATCATCGAAGATGTCCAGAGATAACCACAAGGATAGAAACGCAACCACGCTAAGTTCAGCATCCAGTTTTTGACCTGGCTTCGGTTTCGCATGAGATCACTCAGACACCCACCAAGTATAGAAGCATCTTACATCGCTTTTATATTGGTCATACTCTCCATCCTTTTTAAGTATAACCTTGAGGGTTGCCTTCTCTTCGTCAGATAACGTATAGTGGAAGTTCAGTAATCGGAAGATTCATTAGCATGGATACACTTTCCAGGGTAATAGTTATTTCTCCCCATCTTCAAATGGCCGTGTGTGTGGAAGGACTCCATCGTGAAATGAAAGTAATCAAACCCGCAATATCTTTCTTAATGTGACGAGAAGTAGACGCCATAACAGCTTCAATGATATGTGCCTTGGTCAAGTTGTCCTTGATAGTATCATTGATCATTGTACGTCTCTTCCATCCCTCATAAGAGCTCAGTAGAGTGTGGAAAACTTTGAAGTCAATAGGAGAAGGAGGATATTCATTTTTTCGAAGACATAATCGCATTACGAATGATGGAGAAGATGACGCAGCAGTCTCTTCACCTTCTGAGTTTGAAAGCAGTACTATCTTGTGGCCAGGATGTTTCCTAACGCTTGGGAAGGGAACAATGAATAGTTCATCATCTATATTCGGCATGTCTCTGGATTTATCAATACCTCCCAATTTTGCAACATCGACATCCCCAGATGACATCTCAACAAGAGCCTCTTTGTTCATTTTCAAACAACTACAATAAAGTGCAGAAGGAAGGAGTCATTACTTCATGTTAAGGGAGAAGCAGGTCAGCCGTTATATAAAAATACATATGTGCGTCACCTCACGTTCACATTCGAGTGAAGCAGGCACGCATCATGTCCATGTTCGATCAGACACAGGTGGGGCCCACGATTTGGCCAAGCAGGTATTGGGTCATGCAAGACTAATCTCATATCGGTCAAATAAGCTGGCATTGGGTCATGACAATATGGGCGTTGGACGAAGTGACAATGCTGGTCGATCAGGTGCATGTGGTGGGGCTCATGTTCAATCAGGCGTATATGACAGGTCTCACGTTTTTTTATGGTTGCATGCACGGTTTTGTTTATGGGAGAAGATTAAACGATCTTATTCATGGGTTTTTGAAACTATAACCTAAGGCTATAAGTTTTGCATGCGACAGTAAAAAGAAGCAAAGTTTCATCTACAAACAGGATGGTCATCTCAAAGAGTGAAAGGGTTTTACCTAAGAAATTAGGGTTTTGCAAAAATAAAATAAAATGGGACGTTACCTAACGAGCGACGGCGGCAAGCTCTGGCGGCGTACGATGACGGCGGCGGCGTGCACAGCAGCTGCGGGAGAAGACGAACAAGAAAAAAAAAATCGCGAGGAAAAGAAAAGGGGTTGTCCCCTTTTATAAGCAAGAATTGGAAGAATCCCAATAGGATATGGATTCCTCTTTTGATTGGATTCTTCTTTTAATTCAAACACCCAAAAAACAAACCGGTCCCAATCAAGATTCCATGCTTGCAACAACATGTTCACATGCGCGATTAATAGCGGACAAGCAAGGCTTTCCGGGTAAGCTCCCTTCATCTCATTTTCTCCCGTATATTTGTTACCATCTCATGCCTACCCCACAATAGTGTAACCATTATATGCTAGGCAGGGGACTTAATGTTGATGGTGGATTTTAGTTCAGGGCTAAAGTTGTAAAACCAATTTTTGTGTAAACACCCTGCAGGGGATGAGATTATTTTATAAGTGATGAATACTTCTTCACTTAATTAATTTACCTAGAATTGAGCATGTAGTAACAATCCCCCGAATATTATGTGAATTTTAGCATTATTGATTAATGCATATAACGCCTTGTATTTCCTGTGTTGTTCCTAGCAGAACTCTCATTGTTGGTGCGACATGATGACTGATTGTTACTCGTAGCAGAGTAGCATGAATATCCAAGTACCAACAGTGAGGCATGCACGAAATGACCATATAGGCTGTAACTCTCGGTGTGTTATACTAGCCCGATTGAGCATGTAACTCTCGGTGTGTTATACTAGCCCGATTGAGTGTGTAACTCTCGGTGTGTTATACTAGCCCAATTGAATGTCTAGACTGTCCATAATAGTCTAGAAACAATCACGGTCATCCAACTTCACAGGCATGATTGGATGTCGGGATCGAATCCAATACCCCCAAGAAGGTATTTGAATATTCACTTCCGACCAAACGTGGACCCCGAGCGATCGGCCTCCCAAAAGGGGCGGCATAGCTTGCCAAACCGTCCAAACCAAGTGGAATGGACAAAAAACCCTAAATTAGGGTTTGCGGCACATTACATGTGTCGCAAAACGATCTCAACCATCCATCTTCGCAGGCATAGATGAAGGGTGTAGATGTAGATTCAAAGGGCCTAGAGCATGTCAACACGATTACTGTGGGACCGCCTACACATATGACCAATCGGTCAGGACCAACCATGATTGGTTGTCCCAATTAGTGCGCACCAACCAAGCATGATGCACGGCCGACAAAACCCTAATTGGGGCTTGCGGCATCATGTATGTGTCGCAAAGTCATCTCGTGCGTCCATTTTTGCAGGCTTGAATGGAAGTCAAAGATGAAACATTAGGGAAGGCCGAACATGCTAGAATGACCACCGCGGGCCCGACTTAATGACCGACTGATTGGCCAAAGCCAGCCTTAGTCAGGCGCCTCGCTTCGTGCGCCCAAACTGGCATGGTCACACTTCCTAAATCATAAATTGATCTCGACCACTCAACTTCTCCAGACAAATTGAGTGTCTTAGATCAAGTTTCCATAGGACAATCAGGTATAGGCGTGAATACCAGCCTACCACCTACACGCTGTACCAAACGGCCGAGACCGACCAAGCTTGGTCGTCTCAAAACGCGTGCCTTGAAGGTGGAATACCGCGCCCCTTTAAGAATCCTTTGCGGCATAGGATTTATGTCGCAAATCGATCTCAGCCACTCAACTTCACCGGTAAATTTGAGTGGCCTAGATCAAACCTTCGTGGGAAAGTGAAGCATGGGCATGGACATCAGCATGCCGTCTACATGCATGCCTGATCGGTCCTCCATGAAACGCCTCCCATGCTTGGATTCGACCAAGATGAAGGAGTACACTCGCGCACCTCCTAAACCCTAATCCGAGGGTCGCAAATATGGGTCGCTGATCATCTCGTCCTTCCAACTTCGCCATCTCGGACGAACAGCCTAGGTTAAGAGTTAGGCGACCAGTGAAGTATCACCGTGATCACTGTCTGCCACTCTACCATACCATGTGTTCGGTCAAGGGAGGATTTGCTAGCGCAGCCTCTAAACCCTCACGTGAAGTAGGCAGGGCATGATGCTCAACATCGATGCTTCATATATGCCGAATACATTCGATGCATGACATGCATATAATACACATGATACTTTACAAGTATCGACTTCCTAAAAAACTTAGTTATTTAACTAGCATTACATGCTACCTTCTGTGGGTCCCACGATCCACACACTCAAGACATCAATCATGTCACAAACTGGGGGATACATACTGGGGTATTGGTCTGGAGGTTTAGAGCGTGCAACTCGCTATCACAAGAACGTGTCAGGAAGACGTGGACAGTTAGTGATGATGGAAGAAGTGGGCAAGACTATGATCTTCTCGCGATTACATGAATGATCAGAGAATAATTTAATGGAAAGTTTAGCTTTAGGGTGTTGATCGGGAATAGAAGATAAATTAAAACCACTATTTGCAAATTTCTTTTGCATCTTTTCCAAAGCAATTAGATTTTTAAGACCAGCAAGAGCCATTTTTTTAGAAAGTATGGGAATGAAAAAGAAGTTAGAAGATCAAAAGAGTGAAAGAAAGATTACAACGCAGTAGAAGATGCGGAATTTAAGGAAGAATAATAAAATTGCAGAGAGAAGGAATAAGAAGGTAAAAAGAAGAAAAGAGAAGAATGAAGAAGATATATATAGAGGGAAAAAATTCTCGAAAGGATAAGTGCATTCAATGCAAAGAAAAGACGTGAACGGTTTGAGCGCAACGGTTGAAAAAGACGTGTCAGAAATTGAATGGATGAAAAGATACGTGTAATAAATTTGGCGAAGAATACAGAAACCTGTGAGAACAAAAGATAAACAGCTGCGGCATTTTATAAAGTTTCAATTCTCATGATCTTTTCCCCTTCGCAGAAAAGGCATGAGAAGAGGCAAGATGTAGGATCAAAATATCGCCACAGCAATGCTCTTGCAAAATTTATAAACAACGTTTCTATGAGCTCTTCAACAACACTCTGCGAGCGTCATAGACTGACTCAAATAATGATTCAAAGAGTGACGTAACGGATGACGGTAGCATAAACACGGGAAGAGCATGATGACCATGCAAAGATTACGGCATCTTCGAAAATAAGCATTACAACTGCTGCGAGAATATCGCGAGTCAGATCCTAAATTAAAGGACAGCTTAGCTGTCATCCACTATGTAACTACCCTATATAAAGAGAACTAATAGACCCAGAAGGGAGATATCAATTTTTGAGTATTGAGAAAGTTTTGAGGAAAGAGAAAGTTTTGAGGAGCGGTTGTATTCTTGATTTCCTCCATTTCCTGTAACATTTCTGAGAATTGATCAATAAAAGTGTTGTTCTTAATCTTCAAATATGTGTTGATTATTATGAATTCTTGTGAGGGGTGTAGTGTAGGAATTCCTTCCACTACAACTCAGGCTGAGAAGTTTCCTTCGCAGAAGAAATATTATTGTCACTAGTATCATCCTCAGCAGAATTTTCACAAGAATGAGAATTTGAAGAAGAGGGAGAACAGGTTTTCCTTTTCTTTGAAGGAGGAGCAGTAGATTTCTCCTTACTAAGATCATCTTTGTCAGATTTCTCCTTGCGAGGAACACCTTTGCCTTTCCCCTTAGTCTTCGCAACCTTAACGGGTTCTCTTTCTTCAATAACCTTCAAACACAGATAAAGATAAGAAATAGAGGCAACAATATATTGTTAAGAATCATAAATGAATATTTCTTACTTCATCTGTGAATGATTTAAGAGCTAATAAAGTACTGGGTTTCCCTAACTTCTTGTAGCTAGCTTTCAGCCTTTTAATCTGGTAAAATGGGAGTGGTCAGCGAGAGTGCATATACAAGTATGAGGAAAATAATAATGATCATTTAAGCAAAAATTAAGGAATATACCTCTGTATTTCTTTCAGGCCAGCTGAATACCCATGGTTGGTACTCTGCGAGATTCGCAGGTAAAGCATGAGAACCAGATATGCATGGGCCCTCTAAAAATAATGGGAAAATACACCATTTATCATCATTAGAGTAGCGGGGAGATGAATTGTTGCCCGGATGCCAGTCAATATCTAGCATAAGAACTTTGTCTTTAGCAACATCATCCTTCTTCTGTAAGCGAACACCCCAACAAGTGCTATTCTTCCTCATGGGGATTATTTAATAATTCGCGAAGAAATTTTCTACAGTATACTTCGCAGGAACAATCGGAATTTTAGCAAATTTAGGGTTGTTCGCTTCAGGGGGGGTAAAGAGATTCCTTACCAGCTCCGCGAGTAGCAAACTCAAGCATCAAACGAATGCAATCCCCACTCAACTGATATACAGCCCGCGAGAATTTCGCATAAGAAAGTATTTCATAGAATAAAGGAAGTTCAGGGTCATAAGAGGAATGGGAAGGCCAGCTTCAAGTTGACCTAGTGAGACTATGATCTTCTCGCGATTACATGGATGATCAGAAAATAATTTAACAGAGAGCTCAGCCATAGGGTTTTGATCGGGAATGGTTGATAAAGTAAAACTTATATCTTGAAGCTTCTTTTGCATTTTTTCAAAGGCAATTAGATTTTTACGACCCGCTGGAGGCATTCTTAGTATGGGAATGAAGAAAAGAATAGAAGATCAAAAGAATAAGAGAAAAGTTACAATAGTAGCAAATGCGAAAGTTGCGGAAGAAAAGTGAAATTGCAGAGAGAAAGATAGAGAAAGTAAAAGGAAGAAAATAGAAGAATGAAGAAGATATATATATATAGAAGGTAAGAATTATCGAGAAGATAAGTGCATTTAATGCGAAGAGAAGACGTGAACGGTTGAAGTGCAGAAGTTGAAAAGGACGTGTCAGAAAATTGAATGGAAGAAAAGATACGTGTAATAAATCTGGCAAAGAATACAGAAACGTGTCAGAACAGAAGAACCTGAAAAGATGAACAGCTGCGGCATTTTAAAAAGTTTTAATTCTCATGATCTTTTCCCCTTCGCAGAAAAGACATGAGAAGAGGCCAGATGTAGGATCAGAATATCGCCACAGTAATACTCTTGCAAAATTTATAAATAACATTTCTGCGAGTTCTTCAACAACACACTGCGAGTGTCGCATGATGACTCGAAGAATGACGCAACAGATGACGATAGCAGAAACATGAAAAGAGTGTGATGATTCTGCGAGGATTAGAATGTTTTCGAAGATTAACAATGTAACTCTTGCGATAATATCGCAAGTCAGATCCAAAATTAAAGGACAGATTACCTGTCATCCACTATGTAAATCCCTATATAAAGAGTTGAACAGGCATAAGGGGAGAGAGATATTTTTCGAGTATTAAGCAAGTCATTTAGGAGAGATAAAGTAAAAAGAGCGATTGTATTCTTGTTTTCTTCCATTACTTGTAACATTTTTGTGTATCAATTAATAAAAGTGTCGTTCTTAATCTTCAAAATATGTGTTGATTATGATGAATTCTTGTGAGGGGTGTAGTGTAGGATTTCCTGCTACTACAGTTTCTATCGTATTTGAGTACAATCGTAAGATTGGATTGAGATTAATTTCTCTGATAGGCAAGGTAGAAAAGTAGCCACAAACATCTTTGTCTCATCGTTTGTGATTCCATAATATCTTTTTTCGCTGGTCGATTAAGATTATTGTGAGGTGTTTGAAAATTCTAGGCTGTTCTTCGGGACTATAAGTCTGGGTTATCGATTAGTTCTTGTTCACCTTGATTTATCAAAAGACGGAACAAAACTTGTAGGTATTTCTGTGGGAGACATATTTATCTATTCTTGTAGATTTTTCTGTGTGATACAAATTTGTTTATTAAAGTCCTCGACTTTGGGTTGTAGCAACTCTTAGTTATGGGTGAGATAATCTAAAGGAATCAAGTGCGTAGTATCTTGCTGGGATCAGAGACGTAAGGAGCGCAATTGTACCTTGGATCAGTGTGAGATTGATTGGGGTTCAACTACAGTTCAGACCGAAGTTAGTTAGTTAGTATTCAATTAGACTCGCAGATTTCTATTTGCTTGAGTAAGGATTAAATCGAGAAATTGAGATATAACTCCTTGATATACTTTTTTTTAAGAATGAGTATGACTGTCTAGTTGATTCTAAGCGAATTTTTGGGTGAGGTTGTTGTACCCCCACTTTTTCAAATGGGTTCAAAATAAGATCAATGATGCAGGTTTGATAGATATAGGCTATGAAGGTAGAGATTATACTTGGAATAGTAATTCTTATAGGACAAGCTCTAGGAAGGATATACTTGATATGGCTCTTAGTAATTATGGCTGGACCTTCAATTTTTCTAATGCTAAACTTCTGCATTTAAACTTTGTTGCTTCTGATTATTGCCATGTTTTGCTCATTACTGATCCTATCCCTAAGCATTTATGGAAACCTTTTAAATTTTTCAGAACTTGGATTGAACATAACAGTTTTAAATGATTAGTCTTGGAATGTAGATGTTCAAGGTAGTCATGCTTATAAATTGAATCAAAAGCAACACAGTGCTAGGATTTCTCTGTCTCAGTGGAATAGAATGAAATTTGGTGATATTCGAAAAAATATTAATAATCTGCAAAATGAATTGCAGCTAGCACAAAGTGGCACTAGTTCTAATCTTCATCATGAAAGAGTTAAATCTATTGTTAGTGATCTGGAAAAATGGTATAAAATTCAATCTGAATCCTATAAGGAAAAATCTAGAGATAAAAATACTTTTGAAATGGATAACAATACTAGATATTTTCATTCCATAGTTAATAAAATATTGCATGTTAATACTATTAATGTTCTTCGTGACACTAGTGGAACTTGGTATAGAGACAGAGATGGAATTAGCAATTTGCTCATAAATTATTTTAGGAATGTTGCATGTACTTCTAATCCAGTGTTGACTAAGGATGCTTTTGATGTTATTCCTAAACTGCTTACTGATTCTGATAATATTGTGTTGCATTCTAAAAATTGAAGAGATGGATAAAAATTGAGAGGGTATAATCTATGAACAGTAGAAGAAGTATCAAGAGATTTTGAAGGTAGAAGAGATGGAATGTGTAGGGCCAGAATATCGCCATGATATTATTCTTGCGAGATTTACAACACTTCTGCGAGTTCCTCAACAACATACTGCGAGTGTCACAGAATGACTCAAAGAATGACGTAGCAGATGACGATAGATGAAACATGAGAAGGGTATGACAATTCTGTGAGGGTTATATCATCTGCGAGAATTAACATTATAACTGTTGCAAGACTACCGCGAGTCAGATCCGAAATTAAAGGAAAACTTAGCTGTCATCCATTATGTAACTACCCTATATAAAGAGACCCAGTAGATTCAGAAAAAGGGAGATGAATTTTTGAGCGTTAAGAAAGTTTTGAGGAGAGAGAAAATCCAAGAGAACAGTTGTTTTCTTGATTTCTTCTATTTCTTGTAAACATTTATGAAAATCAAATAATAAAGTGTTGTTTTTAATCTTCAAATATGTGTTGATTATTGTGAATTCTTGTAAAGGGTGTAGTGTAGGTTTTCCTGCAACTACATTTTGGCGCCCGAAACAGGGATGAATTGATGATTATTTGAAGAAAAAGGTAAAAATTGACATTGTGATTGGAAGGAATTTGGAATAATTAGTGAAGGATTTTACGCAATTTTCAACAGTTCACGAAGATTAATGGCTAGAAGAAGAAGAAATATATCAAAACCACCAACAACCGTAAGGAGGAGTAAAAGACTTGCAGGTGGGGAAACAAATGAAATGGGAGAATCTTCAAGGATAATACAAGAATAAATAGAACAAGGAATGATGTAGAAAATCAGGTTCGACATCCAAATCAGCAAACACCAATGCAAGATAGAGCTGTGGATTATGATAGAGTAAGCGTGCATACTTGGCTATCAGATTCAATGGAAGAACCAGAAGATCGACAATTAAGAGATGAAAGACGAGAGGGAAGAAATCAAGAAGTAAATGGAGGATTAATACATGGAGATGGCGCAAATGAAACATTAGAGGCATTAAGACAAAGATAACAGGAGGAAAGAAGGATGGAGGCGAAAGAACACGCGAATCTAACAAGACAAAATCACGAGTTAAGAATGGAGAATTTGAGGTTGCAAAGTAGGAGATCAAGAAGTACTGCAAGATCAAGTTCACGGTCATTTAGAGAAGAAGTAAGACGAAATTCCCCTATGAGAAATGTTGGCGAAAATATTCAAGAGGGAATGCAGAATCCAAATGGAGAACAATATTATGGAAGAGAAGAAATGATTAATGATAGCTACGTTCCACGCATTGAGACTTTGGAAAGTAGACGTGATAATATAATTCAAGAGGGTGGAAATAACCAAAATGGTGGAGAAAATACAGAAGAAGGAATGAGAATACTACATGAGCGAGAAATCCAAAGAAACCGAAGAATAATAGAGGATGAAATTGAGAGACATTGTGCTGAACAAGCACGTCTAGCTTGCGAAAGAGAAAGATTGAGAGCAGAGGTGGAAGAACAAGAATTTCAAGAAGCAATACGTCAAAATAATCATGAAAATCGAGAAAGAAGACGCGCACGAAATCGCAACAATGATATTATCAATATGATAGAATACAAAGGAGAATAGAAAGACAGCGGAGAGAAACGATGAGAGATGAAGAAGATCACAGAGGAGACAATGGAAGACATCAGCAGTTGAAAATTCAAGAAGGAGGTGAAGAAGAAAATCGCGGGAGAAGGCAGAAGGAAAATACTGAATAAGAAGCACAAACTCTCGCAAGGAAATAAAGACATGAACGCATAAGAAGGGAAGCTGCACTGAAAAGGCCAATGGAGCAAAATTCAGGCGGGAATGAACAAATATTAAGAGAGTTAGCAGAAATGAGGGGAATGTTGAACAATAGAAGAGAAGGAGGTAGAAGGAAACTTGATGAGGCCATTGAAGAAGTTGCGAAAACTCCATTTACTCGTGCAGTACAACTAGGAGGAATTCCCCCAAAGTGCAACTTGCCAGCGTTAACCAGTATTTTTGATGGAACTACATGTGCCATTCAACATATTAAAAAGCCTATGTTAGGTGCATGCTACAGTGGGAAAACCATGATGCTGTATTATGCAAATATTTCGCATCAAACTTAACTGGCGAGGAGCTAAAGTGGTTTGAGGGTTTACCCAAGAATATTATAACTTATTTCATTCATTTATAGACTACATTCTTGGGGGCATATATAAGTAACAATTCTTCGTGACCTGGAATTGAAGATGTGTTTGGGTTAAAACAGAGAGTTGGCGAGAGTTTGGAACATTTGACATTATGGTGGAAGGAAATGTGCAGTGAGATGGCTGGTAGGGTAGATGAGAGATATCTCATTTTATCTTTCATCAATGCTATGTTCGCAACCAATTTTTTTATATATCCAAGTTTTCAGAGTCAAAAAAATAATTACAATGACTGAGCTGCGAGAACTACAAGAAGAATACATTACTTTGGAGGAGAAACAGAATGAGATGGAATCATATCAATCGCAAACACCAGTATAATAGCAGCGAATGGAAGCTTACTTCCTAAGATTATTAATACTGTGGAGAGCACCTCGCAACCGCAATAAGAGAAAGTAGTGACTGATAGTCAGCAGAAGTTAGTAGCCATGGGAAGTCAAGATCAAGAAGAGTTTGAAAGAGAAAGAAATTATTATAATCGCAGTGGGAATAATAAAATTCAAAGACTTGATCAGCCGCAGGAAACTTATGGCGGTCAAAGACAAAATTATTATAGAGGGCAAGGAAGTCAGAAGATAATATGGGAAGAAATTAAGATGCCACCTCTAAATGCTAGTATAGGGAAAATTTGGGAGGCTATTATCCTGATGGAAAATATACCATCACCCTGGAATATGGGAAAAGAGCCACATCCAAATAATCGAAATCAAGAATTTTATCCTTACCATCATTTTCATGGTCAATCAATAAGCGAATGCAGGAATGTAAAGAGAATAATTTTGAGGATGATCGATCAGGAAAAGTTGAATCATTTTCTAATAGGACATCCGCAACCTCAGCAATTACCACCAACACCGGATATTCGCAGAGTGAATACCGCAAAAGGAGCAGAAACATTTGTGATAGAAGTTGGAGCCAAAGCGAAGAATCTATTCTGTAATTCGACCATACATTCATATAAGACTATTGAGGATTTCCACGACAATTTTCTAAGCAGAGTCTTCGCGAGAGACACAGATGGAAGAGAGATAATGAATATCGCGAGAGCCTCGCCATTAGAGGAGTGGCAAAAGCAAACTATTTCTTTCACTGTGCAAGAAGTACCTGAGCCTGGTGAAATGCATGATAATCCGCTAGTGGTAAGATTACAAATCAACCCAAAACAAAAACAAGAGGAAGATGAAGAAGAAAATGAGGATGATGAAGTTGAACATTCTTGGGCCATTAACAGAGTTTTAATAGAAACTGGAAGCTCAGTGGATATATTGCTCTATCACATTTACAAAACAATGGGAGGAAGAGATAAGGATCTGATATCGTCAACCTATAAGATCTATGGTTTCAATGGTACCGCCAACAAGCCAAAAGGGGAGATTACCATGCGGATTCCATTAAAGGGGTTATCTTCTAAAGTTGAATTTTGTGTTGTTGACATAGAATCGCCATATAACGCCTTAATTGGTCGGCCATGGTTACATGGGATTCTAGGAGTAGCGTCAACTTATCACAGTGCATTAAGTTTCCTCATCTCAGTAGTGTTGGAGTCATAAAGGGAGATTGGATTGAGGGAAAGAATTGCTATGAAATTGACATGGAATCTTGCAAAGAAAGAGCTGCGAGGAATAGAAATTGGAAGCATAACATCAAACAGAAGCAAAGAAGTGACAAATTAATGGTTCATACAATAGAACGGCGAGAAGATGGAATGCTGCAAAGTCAACACACACTAAAAACAATTGATGGTGAGCGCCTCGCAGATGGAGAGAAAATAGCAAAGCGCAACAAAAAGGCAGGAGCAGAAAGTAGTAAGTAGAAAGGTAAAATTTCTCAAATCGTGAAATTTAAGAAATGTATGAATGATTTGTTGAAGAAAATGTTTAAAAAGAATATTTCGTTTCAATGAGAAAGATGAAATTGAAAAATCATACAAGAGCTGAAATGCAAAAAAAAAAGATAATCAAAGAATAATGACATATAAGAATGGGACGAACCTTTATGGCGTACACCTTAGTTCGCGGATGAAATTTCGCAAGAGGCAAATGTAAGACCTAAAGTACGTCATATGAGGGGGTATCTCTTTGCATGACTCAGGGATAAGGTTGTACCGCTGCTGGAACCTGAGTCATGGAGATTAGGGTTATTGAAAACCCATCCAGGAGAGATACCTTGGATTTCCAACAATATATATATATATATATTTTAATAGTTGGACGACTGAGGGTCTCTCCTAAGGAGTGCAAAATATGATTAATGAGCCGAGGTACACGGTTGATCCAAGAGTGCCCGGGGCGTACGAAACTACCCTAGCCATTCTTGGCAAGTCTTAACTATAATGCATTCGGCCCGAAGAAAACCCCACTTAGGGTGCAGTTTCGTAACCATAAGCCATATAGGCAAAAGGGATAAGAGGCTGCGAAAATAACTGGTTATTGTTAAGACCGTATGGGAGAAGCTAGTCTTATATGGACGATGTCACCTCCTTGAAGGGCCAACCAGGGGGAAGATAAGGGTGGCACCCTCCATTAGGGATATGATAAGTGTCTAAAGACGGCAATGTCATGGAGCTTTACGTTCGCAAAAACATTTAGGCCTGTCATATTGTCGCGTAAAAAAACCTTACAGAGGCAACAAGCCATGAGAAAAAGTTAAGATGAGATCAATGGGTTTTTACATGAAAGTGTAAAGACGTCCTGCGATTTCATCGCAAGACGAAAATGTCATGGGGATTTGTTTTCGCAAGAGAACTTAGGCCTGTCATATTATCGCAATAGATTGAAAAAACAAGGATAAGACAAGATCAATAGGTTTTTACATGTGAATGTAAGGACGTCCTGCGATTTTGTCTCCAAAAATAAAAAGTGGCTAAATAAGACCTTTAACTAGGAAGGCAAAATAAGACCACAAGAGATCATGAGATTATGCAGACATGACCTGCGCCATTTACCCAGAGGTTGAGGCAAAATTTACAAACAGATTTTATTCAACATTAATCTGCTCAATCTTTCATATTGCAGTTGAATAACAGAGGCAAGTATGGGAATGAACAAAATGATAAAATTATTATTCATCTTTATATGGAAGATTTACGCTGATAGTTAAAAATTAATAATCATGTTGATTAACCATATTGCAAAAAAGAATTATTTTCTAATTTATACAGATAGAAGCAAAAGAAATCTATACATCAAGGAACCTTAGAAGTTGGAGAAATTCGCAGCAAAATCACAAGAAGAAGGAGATAAATGTACAAAAATTACAAGGAGATTAAAAAGGAGAAAAAAACTAGTTAGATCCATCATCATCCTCGCCAGATTTTTCTCCTTCTTCGTCTTCACCATCATCTTCACTATATCCTTCATCTTCGTCATATTCTTCGGCTTCACTGTCTAAGATAACAAGGTTTAGAGTATTCGTTGGACCTTCTTCCGCGAGGAAAGGATACAAAGAGTGAGAAATGTTATGATCATCACAGACCCTCTTGACAGAGTCATTGCGAACACCAACAAGGATATTACTAAAATTCGCCACAGTGATCTTTAATTGGTATTTCAATCTTGAATATTTTTCATTGCGAGAAGCAAGAGTCTTTGCGAGTTAACCCTTTTCGGCTTCAAGTTCTCCAATTTTTTCAGAATATCTCTTCTCAGCTCCTGCAAGTATATAACAATAAGTTGGAAATTTTGCAAAAACCTATAAAGACAAGAAATTAATGAGGAAGAACAGTTAACAACCTTCTCTTTCAGAAATCATATCTCTAATTAAGGCCGCTTGTTCAACATGAAGACTAACATCTACACCTAAGTTAGTTCTGGCATTGTCAAGAATCTTCGTAGCCCAGGCAAATTCATTATCATTATTAATAATAAGATGGGAACGAATTTGGTTTCCCTTTCAACAAGAACCTTTTTCTCGCAGATAAGTCTATCTCTTTCAATTTGGACTATAAGAAGGATTTTATGAAAATCCGCTAAAGTTTGAGCTCCTTGTCTAGATATATGATCTTTTTCATCTGAGAGATCACTGTTTTTGGCCCTTAAAATTTTAATCTCTTCCTTAGAATTGTGGTAAAAGCATTTGAATTTGTTATCCATGTCTAAACAAGATCTATGGTCAATTACTAAGAGGCGAAGCTTATACCTAAGTTCATCTATGGAAAGAGAATTAATTATATCATTGGAGGGATTATTCAAAGAGTTATTGAGAAACTCTAAAAGAACATCATCATCTATTGGTTCAGGAAAACAACGAAGGGTTGAAGCCTCATCAGAGAGACCATAAATGTCTGCGAGAATGGTAAATCAAATAAGAAGGAGTAATGGAAAGTATAAACATGAAAGAAAACAGGAAAATTCTCATACCTAAGAGTTTTTTATTGGCACTTTCAAGATTAGATACTTTGAGCAGTTGATGAGAAAGATCCTTCTCTATTTGTTTATTCTTCTTGCCAAGATTAGCAGAGGAAGATTCTAATTCTTTATTTTTCTTGCGGAGACTAACAAGTTCAGATTCCATCTGTCCGTCCTTCTCTCGGAGATTAGCAGACTCAGATTCTAACTCCTCATTCTTCTTGAGAAGAACAGTGTTCTTCTTGTGAAAGGATGCACGCCTTTTCTCCAAGTCTGAGGCAACAACAAAAGAAGCTCTTCCAGCCTGCGAGGGAAAACAAAAAATTGTCAAGATAAACATAAATTAAAACCTGCGAAGAAATGAATTTATACAAATATGGCGAAGAAATGAGAACATACCAAAATGCTAAGTGAATTTAAGAGTATGGGAGTCACTGATCTTGAAACTCCTTGAAGAGATTCATTTTCCACTAATATGGAAGTATTGCAGACCTTTGCGAGAGCTTGGAATGTGTCTCTAAGAGCATCATTCCCCATACCAAGCATAGTATCAGAAAATATGCTGGATAGCCGAGACATAGAAGACTCAGGTTGGGAGGATTCCATCGCGGAAGGGATATCAGCATCAAAATCATCATCATCATCATTATCAGTATCATCATGAGAACTTTCTTCATTAGATTGAGATGATGAAGGGGAAGTAGATTGGATTTTTATTTTCTTTGAAAGAGGAACAGTGGATTTCTCTTTGAGAAGAACAATAGATTTATCCTTGCGAGAAGAACCTTTGCTTTTCCCCTTAGTCTTCGCGATCTTCACAGGTTCTATTTCTTCAATAACCTTCAAACACAGATAAATGTAAGAAATACAGGCAACAATATATTGTTAAGAATCATAAGGGAATATTTCTTACCTCATTTGTGAGTGATTTGAGAGCTAGTAAAGTACTAGGTTTCCCGGACTTCTTGTAATTAGCCTTCAATCTGTTAATCTGAAAATATTGGAGTAGTCAGCGAGCGTATACGTAAGAATATGAGTAAAATAGAAATAAGTAAAAATTCGGTAATATACCTCCTTATTCTTTTCAGGCCAGCAGAACACCCATGGTTGGTAATTTGCGAGACTCGCGGGTAAAGTATGAGAACCAGAAATGTATGGACCTTCTAACAATAAGGGAAGAATATACCATTTGTCATCACTGGAATGGCGAGGGGATGTATTGTTGCCCGGATGCCAATCAATGTCCAACATAAGATCTTTTTCTTCAGAAACATCATCCTTCTTTTGTAAGCGGACACCCCAACAAGTGGTATCCCTCCTCATGGGGATTATGTCATAGTTTGCGAATAAATTCTCTACAGTGTACTTTGCAGGAATAATTAGAACATCTTTGAATTTAGGATTCTTCGCGGTATCAGGGTAGTGAGATTCTTTACCAGCACCACGAGTAGCATAATCAAGCATTAAGCGAATGCAATCCCCACTCAACTGATATACTGCCCGCGAGAACTTCTCATGAGAGAGTATTTCATAGAATAAAGGAAGCTCAGGGTCATAGAGAGGAATAGGAAGATCAGCTTCAAGTTGACCTAGTGATACTATGATTTTCTCTCCATTACATGGATGATTAGAATATAATTTTACAGAAAGCTCAGCCTTAAGGTTTTGATCAGCAATGGTAGATAAAGTAAAACCTCTGTTCTGAAGTTCTTCTTGAATTTTCTCAAAGGCTTTCAGATATTTACGACCAGCTGGAGGCATTTTATTAGTATGGGAATGAAGATTGAAAGAGTAAAAGATCGAAAGAAAAAATTGCAACAGTAGCATATCCGGAATTCACGGAAGAATAGTAAAATTGCAGAGAGAAGAAAGAGGAAGTAAAAATAAGGAAAGAAAAGAATGAAGGAAGTATTTATAGAAGGCAAAGATTCTCAAGAAGATAAATGTATTCAATGCGAAGAAAAGACGTGAACGGTTGAAAAGGACGTGTCAGGAATTGAATGGGAGAAAAAATACGTGTAAAACATCTTCCAAAGGATGTAGAAACGTGTCAGAACAGAAGAATGTGAAAAGATGTATAGCTGCGGCATTTTATTTCTCATGATCTTTTGTCCTTCGCATAAAAGGTATGAGTAGAGGCAAGATGTAGGACCAAAATATTGCCATGATATTATTCTTGCGAGATTTACAACACTGCTGCGAATTCGTCTGCGAGTTCTTCAACAACATACTGCGAGTATCGCAGAATGACTCAAAGAATGACGTAGCAGATGACGATAGCTGAAACATGAGAAGAGTATGACAATTCTGTGAGGGTTATATCATCTGCGAGAATTAACATTATAACTGTTGCGAGACTACCGCGAGTCAGATCCGAAATTAAAGGACAACTTAGTTGTCATCCATTATGTAACTACCCTATATAAAGAGACCCAGTAGATTCAGAAAAATAGAGATGAATTTTTGAGCGTTAAGAAAGTTTTGAGGAGAGAGAAAATCCAAGAGAACGGTTGTATTATTGATTTCTTCTATTTCTTGTAAACATTTCTGAGAATCAAATAATAAAGTGTTGTTTTTAATCTTCAAATTTGTGTTGATTATTGTGAATTCTTGTAAAGGGTGTAGTATAGGTTTTCCTGTAACTATAGAATGATTAAAGATCTTACTTGTAGTTAGTATTCAGTGTAATTCTTATTCTACTCATCTACAATTTCTTATTGAACTTTTTTTTTTTTTTTTTTTTTTTTTAAGAAATGTAACATCAGTTAACTATTAAAAAGCAATTTATATCAAAAGTTTTCAAAGCCAATTACTTTTTAGAGACATTGGTGATAAAAAAACCATCCAAATAAAAGATAAAAATTACATACTAGGCAAGCGAGCGACAAGCTGTGCCGCTAGCCCTTTTTGAATAGCAAAACCTATCCTATTAAAAATAAAATCTCGTGAGCCAGGGGTCATTACATTGCTGCGCATGACTTTCTGGACCCTCTTGAGTAGTCCAACTGCTTCTGAAGCCAAATAGCCAAAAGTATCAAAAGCAAAGGGGACGAAAGCATGCCCATTGTCAACACATGCTTTCTCATGCTTCGATATCTTACCTGAGGCAGCCTTTAGCGCTGCTCGCCCGATCGTAAAGGTGCCATGTCCAATTCCTACCAAAGGAGATACCCCGGTGAGGTCAACACATGTGTGTTTCCCATTAGCCCATCCAAAAATAAGAACATCAGCTGGTCTTAGTGTCGATCTCCCTTCAAGTGGGTCTGTCAGGAAATGCACAGGTGCTTCTTTCTTTGCCAAAATGCCAGACCTCCACAGTACATCATACAAAATATCCCTCACATGATCATGTCTATATTTATAACCAGGGTCTACTTTACAATGAACTGCATGTTCACCATATGAATCCAAGCAACCTGTGATGCAAGCAGGGCAGCGAGAGTCAGAGGGATAAAGCGGGATCATTAACCTGTATTTGAGGATAGACCGGTACTCCAAAGGAGACATCTTCTGCCCTAGCCCCTCAATCGGAATAGCCAGAAGAAAATCTTGGGTTATGGGTTTATGGGTTTATGGGTTTTGGTTCTAATTTGTTTTTGTTTGTGTTTATTTGTGGATTGTACATATGGAATAATGTTTCACGCGGTGCGATCCTGGTGAGGATATATCTTCTCCTTCAATCTTATCTCTATTTACACCATTTTGGTTAATTATCAGCTATTTTTTTTAATATGTTTTTTGGGATTTTCTCTCTGTGTTTATTTATCAATGTTGGTATGATTAGTAGATTAGGGTTGATTTGAGGGGTTTTCCTTGTTAGGGATTGCGTTTTCTTGATTTTTTGATATAGTGGGACCGAATGAGAATATTTGATTCGATTTAGATTAAATAATTGTTATTGTTTTAAGAGGATTTTAATGTGGGGTTTCAAGATGGGTGACTTTATGCTGTTTTAGATTCTGAGATTGCAGTTAAATCTTGGTATTGTTGCTCAAATTGAGATATAGTAGTCAGCTTCTGGGGTTGATGCTAAAATTGGGTTTTTAATTGATCATGTTAAGCCTTGGTTTGGAATTGTTGGCGATGTAACCAGAGTGCTTTTATGGTTTACAGTGGACAAAAATAATGAAGTTTATGAAGCCTGTGGATATGTTTCAGCTGCTCAAGATCCTAACATGTATTCTAACCAAGTCCTGGATATGGTAACATGTATTCTTCCAACTACTGGGTCTATATTTATACTGCCATAGGATATCTTATAAATGCATTTTATTTTATATAAATTGGAATTAATTAGCTTATGGGATTCATGTATAATCAACGACTAGAATTTGAGAATGATATCGTGCCAGATTGAACGTGGTATGGCTAGCTAGTCCAAACTGGTAGATAGGATTATCTTTTAAATTTCTGGTAGTAGTCCTATTTTGGAAAACTACTGCAATGATATTCAAGTGGTGTAGGGTAGGAGTATCTTAGCTTGTGGATTGGTTCCTTATTTATCTTTAAAATATGGAATACTGCGAATGTCTCCATAGAATATGATGGATGTTACAGCTTGGGATGGATGGATTTTATTTCATACATTTTTAGACCATCCTCATCCTAACATACATTTTTAATATCAGGGGTTTGTCATATGTGACCTAGGTTGCAATTTATAAAGATCGGCAATGCGAAAACTCATGAACTGTCTATTTTGTATGTATTACAATTAATACCTTTTGCCAGTGATATTTGTTCGCTGTTATACTTCTCTGATAGTTTTCAGTAGTAGACACTAGATGCAATTTTTTGTTCGCGCTATCGGTTCTCAGTTGTTCACTCATCTAGAGTTCAGAAGCACTATGATCCTAGGTGTCATGATGAGCTTGGACTAAACTTCTATGCTAAACTATTTATGTGGCCAAGACTTGCATAACATTACTTTTGTCTTGTTAATGACATATTTTCAACTGCCATGGGTGGAGTCACATGTTACAGTGGGTTGATCTATTGAATGATCACGTGGATAGAAATTTATTGTTTTCATTTGTAACTATTGATTTTCTTAAACATGATGCACATGGGTTGTATATTCAAGTAGTACTTGATTGATGTTTATTTTCCCTTTTTGCTAAGGTAGTAACAGCTTACTTTGAACTCATCATTTCCAATTTCTTGTTTTTCGTTTCTATGAAATTTGGTATAACATAGAATGTACAACCAGCCTAGAAAGAGATTTTTCCTTTAATTTGAGGACCTTTTTATTAGACAATGATTTGGTCACTCATAAAGAGATTTCCTTTAATTTGATTTCATTCTCCTTTACGCTGCAGTCCAATTGTTTAATTTTAGAAATTTCACATGTATTATCATGCCCATTTGTTGTGGAACAGAGCAAAGGGACAATCAGATGACTTTCTTTTCTTGTGTTGTCTGGCTGTTACTAAAATTATACTTGGTTATCTATGAGCTTTGTTTATTTCATGCTGAAATTGATGCATAATGGTCGATTTTGCAGAAGTTGGAAATTGTAATCAAGTCTCGCATCCCAGGCCTCCAGTTGCTAATTAATAAAAGTATTGCTGAACTAGAGATGAAATTGAGTCGTTTTGGAAAGCTTGTTGCTTTTGATGCTGGAGTAAGTCTAGCTTAAATCTCAGCCTTCAATTCATAGCCTATTGTATTTAGTCTTCAATATGCACTTATGAGCAACCATGCACTCAGTTTTGGAGATTTTCCGTCTTTTAGCTGTAGGACCAGAATATCGCCATGGTAGTACTCTTGTGAGATTTACAACACTTCTGCGAATTCGTCTGCGAGTTCTTCAACAACATATTGCGAGCGTCGCAGAATGACTTAAAGAATGACGTAACATATGACGATAGCTGAAACATGAGAAGAATATGACAATTCTGCGATGGTTATATCATCTGCGAGAATTAGCATTATCATTGCTGCGAGAAGATCGCGAGTCAGATCCGAAATTAAAGGACAACTTAGCTGTCATCCATTATGTAACTACCCTATATAAAGAGACCTAGTAGATTCAGAAGAGAGAGATGAGTTTTTGAGCGTTAAGAAAGTTTTGAGGAGAGAGAAAATCCAGGAGAACGGTTGTATTCTTGATTTCTTCCATTTCTTGTAAACATTTCTGACAATCAAATAATAAAGTGTTGTTTTTAATCTTCAAATATGTGTTGATTATTGTGAATTCTTGTAAAGGGTGTAGTGTAGGTTTTCCTGCAACTACATTTTGGCGCCCGAAACAGGGATGGAATGATGATTATTTGAAAAAAAAGGTAAAAATTAACATTGTGATTGGAAGGAATTTGGAATAATTAGTGAAGGATTTTACGCAATTTTCAACAGTTTACTAAGATTAATGGCTAGAAGAAGAAGAAATACATCAGAACCACCAACAACCGTAAGGAGGAGTAAAAGACTTGCAGGTGGAGAAACAAATGAAATGGAAGAATCTTCAAGGATAAGAACAAGAAGATATAGAACAAGGAATGATGGAGAAAATCAGGTTCGACATCCAAATCAGCAAACACCAATGCAAGATAGAGCTGTGGATTATGATAGAGTAAGCGTCATACTTGGCGATCAGATTCAATGGAAGAACTAGAAGATCGACAATTAAGAGATGAAAGACGAGAGGGGAGAAATCAAGAAGTAAATGGAGGATTAATACATGGAGATGGCACAAATGAAACATTGATGCATTAAGACAAAGAGAACAGGAGGAAAGAAGGATGGAGGCGGAAAAACGAGCGAATTTAACAATATAAAATCACGAGTAAAGAATGGAGAATTTGAGGTTGCAAAGTAGGAGATCAATAAGTACTGCAAGATCAAGTTCACGGACATTTAGAGAAGAAGTAAGACGAAATTCCCCTATGAGAAATGTTGGCGAGAATATTTAAGAAGGAATGCATAATCCAAATGGAGAACATTATTATGGAGGAGAAGAAATGATTAATGATCGCAACATTCCACGCATTGAAAATTTGGATGGTAGACGTGATAATAGAAATCAAGAGGGTGGAAATAACCAAAATGGTGGAGAAAATCCAGAAGAAGGAAGGATAATACTACATGAGCGAGAAATTCAAAGAAACCGAAGAATAATAGAGGATGAAATTGAGAAACATTATGCTGAACAAGCACGTCTATCTTGCGAGAGAGAAAGATTGAGAGCAGAGGTAGAATAACAAGAATTTCAAGAAGCAATACGTCAAAATAATCATGAAAATCGAGAAACAATACGCGCACGAAATCGCAACAATGATAATATCAATGAGGAATATGATAGAATACAAAGGAGAATAGAAAGACAACGAAGAGAAACGATGAGATATGAAGAAGATCGCAGAGGAGACAATGGAAGACATCAGCAGTTGCGAAGTCAAGAAGGAGGTGAGGAAGAAAATCGTTGGAGAAGGCAGAATGAAAATACTGAAGAAAAAGCACAGACTCTCGCAAGGCAAGAAAGACATGAACGCAGAAGAAGGGAAGCTGCACTGAATATGCCAATGGAGCAAAGTTCGACTGGGAATGAACAGATCTTAAGAGAGTTAGCAGAAATGAGGGGAATGTTAAGTAACAGAAGACAACTTGATGAATCCATTGAAGAAGCTGCGAAAACTCCATTCACTCAAGAAGTGCAGTTAGGAGGAATACCTCCAAAGTGCAACTTACCAGCATTAACCAGTATTTTTTATGGTACTACTTGTGCTATTCAACATATCAAAGCTTATGTTAGGTGTATGCTGCAGTGGGAAAACCATGATGTTGTATTGTGCAAATATTTTGCATCCAGCCTAACTGGCGAAGCTTTGAAATGGTTTGAAGGGTTACCCAAGAACATTATAAATTGTTTCAATCATCTACAAACCACGTTCTTAGGGGCGTATATAAGCAACAATTCTTCACGACCCGGTATTGAAGATATATTTGGGATAAAGCAGAGGATTGGCGAGAGTTTGAAACATCTAACCATAAGATGGAAGACAATGTGCAGTGAAATGGAAGGAAGAGTGGATGAAAGATACCTCATTTTGTCTTTCATTAACGTTATGTTTGCAACTAATCTGTTGTATATTCAAGTTTTTAAAGTCAAAAATACAATCACAATGACTGAGCTGCGAGATTTGCAGGAAGAATACATTGCTTTGGAGGAGAAACATAATGAGATGGAATCTTATCCCATCGCGAACACTAGTTCAATTGCAGCAAATGGAAGTTTACTTCCCAAGATAATCAATATTGTGGCGAGCACCTCGCAGCCACAACAAGAAACAATGGTGATTGATAGTCAACATAAGTTGGTATCCATGGGAAGTCGCGATCAAGAAGAATTTGAAAGAGAAAGGAATTATTATAATCGCAGTGGGAATAATAAAATTCAAAGACTTGATCAGCCGCAGGAAACTTATGGCGGTCAAAGAAAAAATTATTATAGAGGGCGAGGAAGTCAGAAGATAATATGGGAAGAAATTAAGATGCCACCTCTAAATACTAGTATAGGGAAAATTTGGGAGGCTATTATTTTGATGGAAAATATACCATCACCTTGGAATATGGGAAAAGAGCCACATCCAAATAATCGAAATCAAGAATTTTGCCCTTACCATCATTTTCATGGACACTCAATAAACGATTGCAGGAATGTAAAAAAGAATAATTTTGAGGATGATTAATCAGGGAAAGTTAAATTATTTTCTATTAGGACATCCGCAATCTCAGCAATTACCACCAGCACCAGATATTCGCAGAGTAAATACTGCAAAAGGAGCAGAAACATTTGTGATAGAAGTTGGAGCTAAGGCGAAGAATCTGTTCTGTAATTCCATCATACATTCATACAAGACTATTGAGGATTTCCACAACAACGTTCTAAGAAGAGTCTTCGCGAGAGACGCGGATGGAAGAGAGATAATTAATATTGCGAGAGTCTCGCCATTAGAGGAGTGGCAAAAGAAAACTATTTCTTTCACTGCGCAGGAAGTACCAGAGCCTGGCGAGATGCATGACAACCCACTAGTGGTAAGATTAGAAATAAATCCAAAACAAATAGAAAAAGAAGATGAAGAAAATGAGAATGGTGAAACTGAAGATTCTTGGGCAATTAACAGAGTTTTGATTGACACGGGAAGTCAGTGGATATCTTATTTTATCATACTTAAAAAACCATAGGAGGAAGAGACGAAGATCTAATACCATCAACTTATAAAATCTATGGTTTTAATGGTACTGCCAACAAGCCCAAAGGAGAAATTACAATGCGAATTCCCTTGAAGTGAATATCTTCTAAGATTCAATTCTGTGTTGTAGACATATAATCACCATAAAACGCCTTGATTGGCCGGCCTTGGGTACATTGGATCTTAGGTGTAGCATCAACTTTCCACCAGTGCATTAAATTTCCTCATCCCAGTGGTGTTGGAGTCATAAAGGGGGACTGGACTGAGGGAAAGAAGTGCTATGAAATTGACATGGAATCTTGCAAAGAAAGAGCTGGGAGGAATAAAAATTGGAAGAATAACATCAAACAGAAGCAAAGAAGTGACAAATTAATGGTTGACACAATAGAACGGAGATAAGATGGAATGCTGCAAAGTCAACACACACTAAAAACTATTGATGGCGAGCGCCTCGCAGATAGAGAGAAAATAGCAAAGCGCAACAAAAAGGCAGGAGCAGAAAGTAGTAAGTAGAAAGGTAAAATTTCTCAAATCATGAAATTTAAGAAATGTATGAATGATTTGTTGAAGAAAATATTTCAAAATAATATTTCATTTCAATGAAAAAGATGAAACTGAAAAACCATACAAGAGCTGAAATCCAAAAAAGAGATAATCAAAGAATAATGACATATAAGAATGGGACGAACCTTTATGGCGTACACCCTAGTTCGGGAATAAAATTTCGCAAGAGGCATATGTAAGACCTAAAGTACGTCATGTAAGGGGGTATATGTTTTCATGGCTCAGGGATAAGATTATACCGCTGCTGGAACCTGAGTCATGGAGAGCTGGGGTCCATCTCCATGAGAGATACCTATCCAGGAGAGGTACCTTGGATTTCCAACTATATATATAAGGTTATACCCTGGTTGGACGACTGAGGGTCTCTCCTAAGGAGTGCATAGTATTACCAAGGCGACAAGGTACACGGTTGAGCCAAGGGTGCCCGGGGCGTACGAAACTACCCTGGACATTCTTGGAAAGTCTTTGCTATGATGCACTCGGCCCGAAGAAAACC
>JAJJWX010000229.1:0-128902 GCA_023529315.1 Papaver bracteatum
GTAGTGATATACCTTTTCCTTGAGGTAAAGAAGTGTCTTTGACTAACAATGCAAAAGGTTTTCCTTGTCTTTTTGTCTGTACGATTTTTCTCCACAATTATGTTTTTTCATAAGGGAATCTCCAAGTCCATTTTGCAATAAGACAATTTTCTCTTATAAGAATTTGTTTAATCATATACATCTAGTGATTCTCGTTTTCTTTATTTAGTGGCTACCAAGCACCCTTTTGTAATACATTTGTTCTACTGTTGAATGTTTTAAGAACTGGCATTGCAATAAGAACTAGAATGCATTTTAATGGGTAGTCCAAGTTGGACGTATACACACGCAACAAATACACCTCGCTAGACACAAAAAAGCATAGATAAGATTCAGTTTTTATTACCGTACATAAATTTCAAAGACATTAAAAGTACAAATAAATCCCCACCAAGATGAAAATCAAGTACATTTTTCAGGAGGTTTCTTCCACTAATCAATCATGCATAGGGAAGAAACCATTTACTGTAAATCCACCATCGACACAAATGACTTGGCCAGTGATGTATGAAGCAGTAGGGAGGCATAAGAATGCCACAAGAGATGAAACCTCCTTTGGGTCCCCAAGACGCCTCATAGGAGTTCTAGCTATGATATACTCTTCAATCCCTTCTACTTGCAGATTTTGTTCTGCAAGCTCCGTTTTAATGAACCATGGTGCAACACTGTTGGCCCGAATATTATCTTTCGCCCATTCACAAGCAAAGTTCTTTGTGAGTTGATTGATAGCCGCTGATTCAAATAGAATACAAATTAATCTTTTAACAGCAATGAGGTTTGCATACATAACTGACAAATCAGCATAATAAAATTTCAAATATACCGTTGCATGCCGCATAACTGGACACCTTCTGGAGAGCAACAACGCCACCAACAGATGTAATGAAGATGATGCTTCCTGCACCAGAGGCTTTTAAGAGAGGGTGTGCCAATTTTGATAGATGGTATCCAGAGTCGAAGTTAGAAGCCATAACTTTTGCGTCATCCTCTTCTGTGTAATCCACGGTATCTTTGTACACAGCCATTCCAACGTTGTTAACCTATGCCAGTATATATATATATATATATAGACCCTCTCATCAGTCAAATAATGGCGGAACAAGGATTAAAGGTAGGAAGTGGCAAAGAAAAAAATCCACCGGATGAAACAAACAAGGTATTAAAAACAAGGCTCCCTTGTTTGGACGCAGTTGTAATTTCAAATAATTGGTTAAGCAGAGCCAACTAAAGCAGTTGTAAACACTTACAAGGATGTTGAGTTTGTCCCCAAAAACAGAGGAAACAGTCTTGATTAACTTCTCTCTATCAGATGGAACCGTAGCATCACTGACTGAACCAGTTACTGTATAACCTTTTGCTCTCCAATTTCGCAAGCACTGCTCAATAGCATTTTCATTTCGAGCAGTGATATGAACAGCTGCACCAAATCCAGCCAACTCCTCCGCTATTGCATGTCCAATCCCTTTGGTTGCACCAGTGACAAGGGCAGTCTTTCCCTTGAGAGACCATCTAGGACTTAGATTACTACCTTGTGTATCAGCCATGGTTTACAATTTTTTTTCTTTCTGCAACTCAAGGATTTATTGAGTTTATATACAATTTGATTATCACGGATAGTTTCGAAGTCGCTTTCTTAGTGAAGCAACAAAATAGAATTGAAGATAGTTGACCGTTTGGTATGTGAAGCAGTCAAAAGCGTACCAAAACTGGACAGTACAGGATTGACCATTTGTTTAACCCCTCATTAAACCTTTTTATTTTCTCGATACAAAAATAACTAAACCCTCACGATCTAATTACAACTTTGTTACCTTTTTCATCATTTTTTCTCCTAAGGTATTCTCTACCCCACATGCGCCTAATGAATGCTACGAGGGAGTGGTGATGAAGAAAGTGCATAAAGGGAGCGAAAGGGACTCACTTTGGTGTCAAGTAGATGATCAATTCGTAATATATTAGACAAAGGATAAACAACCCCGTACTAGGCAACACATCGACTTTCCATTGGAGATGCTTTTAGGCGGAATAGGATAAACATAAACATAAAGGGAAAGTCCACTGGAGATGCTATAATTTGAGAGGGAATAGGCTCCCCAAAAGCATAAGGGCACTTCATTTTCAACCTTTGAAACTTTGAGATGTGGCGGGGAAACTTTTCAGCCGTGAATAATTTTGGATCGAGCTTTTGGACATGATTTAGGGAGAATAAATGAATATAATTGATTGGTTAAAACAAGCCTATTATGGGGTTTATAATAGGTTCAACTGGGCTTCATCATCAGATTTGAAAGTACATAGAGAGTTATAAACGGAGGTTAGCATGTGCCTGCAGAGTGCATGACTGCGTCAGCAATGAGTATTCGATGGGATGGAGTGTGTATCCTGCAAACAAACATGTGTAGAAGATTGAAAAAGAAATTATCCCGTAAAGAAAATAACTTTGGATGTATTACGAGAGATTTCGTGTTCCTATGAGGTACATAAAGGGTGTTGGGGAAGCAACACGGGAAGTTAGGAGAGGCCAGGGAGCAGAGAGTCAGTCGTTAAATCAACCACATAAGATGAGTATCGCGTAAAGTTTCAGTAGCGAAAACTCATTGTAACTGAACTTGATAGTGGCTGAAACTTTAGTAGCTGAGCTGCTTTATTCGCTGAATACCTATAGTGACAAAAACTTGTTGTAAGCAATTTTCATTACTTTTACTACAATGTTTAATCATTTTTCTTCCAATTTTCTAGTTAATTAAATTTCTAGTGTTGAGGAAGAAACTACTTCTAGCATGTAATTTTGGTATTTGATTATCTTTAGTTATTACTCTCTAATTAAGTTTTTTATTATCTAAAACTTTTCTCTTCTTCATAACCTTCATAATAATTGTTTTGGGTAGTTTTTAAGCTACCTATGTTTTATAAGTGAAGAAAAAATAGGATTATCTACTTGAGTCGAAGTTTTACTTCACTAATGATAAATTTTCCAAGGCATGAGATTCGGTTCAAAATTGACTTGTATAATTTTGGGAGTAAATTAGAGAAATTAAATTTAAAACCGTTAGAAGTAGTGGAATCCAAAACCCAAGATCTATCTATCTTTGGTCAGTTTCTTTAAGGATTATTTTTTTATTAAGTCTTAAAACTAAATATTTACAAGTTCGAGAAACGAAACCCCCTTTCTTACCACTGTAAAAACTACATCAGATTGAGAGGTATAATAGTCACTAAATGGGTGATTATGCAGAACTGCACATTTACACCAATTCGAATTTTAGCCTTCCTCTAAAACGTGTTTCGAAGGTCTTTTTCGGACCATGGAAATTTGGAAGGGACCATTCTTTCATTTTGGTAGGTCTTTTTGAAGTAAGGTTCAACACCCCTTGTCCACATAATTTAGTTAATGACCAAAATACTCTTATATATTATTTTAGTTATTATTTTTTTATACATTTTTTATTATTTTGATTTTAACTTTTTTTAACTTTCTTATTTATTTTAATTCATTTTTGTTCTTAAATTTCCTTTTTATTAGGTTTGGTTAGGCTAGATTGTTTTTTCTAAGCCAACTTCAGCATGTTTTTTTTCCACCTAACCTAATTGAGTGGAAGTAATTTGAAAGTAATTTTAAAGAGAGCTCAGTTATGAGAAAAAATTGCGATGTAACCAATTATGAACAAAAATTTGCGACGTTCCTGACTTCGGTTAAGGGAAAAAAATAGTGACGTAATTGAACTTATATACAGGTTTTCAGAGAGAAAAAAAGTGCGGTTATGAGAAAAAAATTGTGCCATAATCGAACTGAATATATATGTCTTCGGAGAAAAGTTTGTTTAGGAAAAATTAAAAATTGCAATGTAACTGCACTCAATATACATATTTTCATAAGTTTGGAGAAAAAAGTTACGACGTAACCGAAATCAATATATAGATTTTCGGAGAAAAGTTCAGTTAGGAGAAAAAAAAATCGACTTGACCGAACTCCACATGCTTTTTATTATAGACTAATTGGTTAAGAATTTTTTTTTCAATTTAACCGAACACAACAATTTTTGTTATATACAAAAGTTCATATGAAGTAAAAATTGAGGTTCGGTGAGAAAAAATTGAATTAAGAAAAACACCTAGCCGAAACGCACGTAATAAAAAAAATAATTTAAAACTAATAATAATACTATCTAATACAAATTATTAAAATTTTTTGAAGTTATTACAAATATCAGCTGGATAATAATTATATGTTAGTAGTGTACTAGAATTTTTTATTTTTTTTATTAATAATAGAATTTAAGAATAAAGTTAAATCAAATCAATTTAGAAATAATCATACAAAGCTTTTGGTTGGCATCCTAGCAACAAGCTGGGCACCAACCCCTCTCTGAATAACAATGCCTAATCTATAAAAAATAAACTTACCTAAACCACTGCTAGCGTCATTGCTAAAGAAACAATTCTTTAGACGCTTGAAAAAGGTCAAAGTATCCTCCCCGAGTTCGCCTAAGGTAGTAAAGGACAAAACCCCCAAACCATATCCGTGTGAAACACACTTGTCCAAATGTTTGGTATGTTTGCGCGAAACAGCACCATAAATAGCCTTGTCAAGGACAAAAGAACGAACACCATCACCAGTGAAAGGAGAGACACCTGTAACATCCATACATACATCTTTCCCATTCTCCTAGTTGAGGACGAGGATATCAGCGGGCTTTAGGTCTTTACCATCATCTGAACGAAGACCAAGAGGAAACTAATAATAAAAATAAATAAAATAAATAAAGATGGAGGCTTGGGTGTTTTATACCGTGTCTGATACCTCTAAGTATTGTTATCTTGCATCTTGTGCACAAACCCAACATCTACAAGGTATTCTCTTGCAGGGTACATCTACCGTTGACTCGAGACAACATTACCAATATGCTTTACAGGTCTATACTCAGTTTATGAAGTCTTTAGCGGCTCAGTGCTTTGGTGTGATTACAAAAGAAACACCCAGCAGATACCTCTTATCAGTCAGATAATTTAACCTATGGCACGCCAACAAAATAGCTCATGCAATGGATTTCCTCAACTTTATACCTATTCTCGGACTCAACCAAACTATAGGCCCCAGTAAGTTCAGGTCTATACTTCAATGCATTCCTCTTTTCTCCGAAAATAACCACTACAATATCTCCAACCGCGCTATAAATATATATGGTGATCATGCATTCCATTGTGCTAAGGATGTAGGCCTCAAGTTTCGTCATGATTTGGTGCGTGATTTATTCACACACATGTGTTATAAGGCTAGAGTCGCTGCCCGTAATGAGGTACCTGTAGCTTTTTTGTCGGAAAATGATAATGCTTTAAGGCAAGATGACATACTTGTGTACAATTGAGAAAATATATAGCTGAGACGTATGTTTCGATGTCACCGGGGTCTCACCCTTTACAAGTGCACTAAATACTTGGACAAATGCCTAGAACATGGTTATGAGTTCAGTGTTCTTTCCTTTACGACTCTAGGAGAACTTGGTGCAGACACATGCGTATTTATGAAAAGATTGAATAACTTCCTCGCAAGTCAATACACAAACTGCAAGATAAGAGGTTCTTTATTTCATAGGTTAGGTATTATTATTCAAAAAGGAGTGGGTTCCCAGTTGTTGCTCGACTAATTTCCACAGACATATAAGAAACTTGTTTCTTGTTTTTCTAATAATAATTATTATTATTTTCTAATAATGCAAATTCCTTTCGACCAGCGGACATACTTGTACTCAACTGGAATGACGGGAAGGATGTTTGCATGGATATCACGGTGGTTTCATCCTACACAAGCGCTAACACTCTTAGCTTTACACCAGGTAGAATTATCTCTGCATAAGTGACTCACAAGCATAATAAATATGTGAAAAAGTGCTCATCCCTTGGATACGGGTTTGGTGTTTTGGCATTCACAACGTTGGGTGAACTAGGTGATGAAATGATTTCACTCTTGAAGAGATTACAGAACTGTCATGTTAGTCGGGATGCTAATTACAAGTTTGGTAATTTCTTTTCCACATATGTGGTATCGTGATCCAAAAAGGTGTAGGAGCCAAGCTTATTACCAGGCTTCCTGTTACCGATGTTTAAAAGACCTTTTTTTTTTCTTTTAATTATTATTAATAATAATAATAATGCAGAAATTAACATGGAAGGTAGAGTGAGTTTGTGCCCCTTGTGACACAATCTCACCCTCCCATTCGCTTCGGCTCCCTTGGCTAGATTACCCATGAGGCTCGCTAGTAGGCTAGCACATCAACCTGTTCAATTAATGTATTAGTATGTTGTTGGAGCTTAGCTTGTTAGGCTTCCAACTAGTTTCTTGTAATAATACTCTTAATTAATAATAATATTTTTAAAAAAAATGTAACACGAAAAATAAGAAAATAAACAAATAAAAATAAGAAAGATCTTAGAAATCTGTAATGATTTTCTTGATAAAATAAAAATTTAATTAAATAAAAGGACAATTTAGTCATTTTCTCTTACTAGGACATTAATTATCTGTGAGCAATGGTTGATATAATAACTTAATAGTTCCCAATTAGAAAAACCATGGTCCCCGAAAAATCATTCTTTTTTAGGCAAACGGGCAATTTGTGTATTGATATTCACCGATAATTTTTTGTTTTGTTTTGTTTTTCTGGCTCTACTGTCTTTGTTTTAATCGAACCTTTCGATTAAGGGGTCGAAACGCTGAGAGATTGGACTTAAAGTACAATAATTGGCGAAACTTGAACCCTACTTATAAAAGTCATGTCCGGTTTCTAATGGTCCCTGATCTGGTTCCTAAATTTGCGGACCTAGAACCGGACCCGTTAAAGTCCCGGGTAACCCGTTGGTTCCGGATACCCTTTGGGTATTAAAAAAATTATAAAGAAAGACTTTAAAACTTAATTTCTTTAACTTTTTAACTTGAATCTAAATTATTTTTATAAAAATTATAATATTTATTTATTAATGTACTAAATAAAGATTAATGAAAGTAAAAAAATGAATAATGAAAGAAAAAAAATGAAAAATGAAAAAAAAATCAAATCCAAAACTAGCAAAATACTTATAATTTTGCTAAAAGATGAATAATCGGGTACCTGATACCTGCGGGTTCCCGACGGGTATTACCCGTTAAACCCGTTAACATTCGGGTCCAATCATGTAATTAACCGTCGGGTCCTAAGTTGTTAATGAGTCGAACTTTAGAAACCAGGATCCGCATAATGGGTACACATTGACAGCCTCACTATACTGCTTACAATTTGAAGCATAGAAAGTTATGCTGCGTGAAGTAAGGGATTGTCTGACATTTTCAGAATCAATTTACAACAAAGATTTTTGCAAAAAAGGGACTTAAAAAATGACTCAATTCCGCGTATATGACAAACGTACTGTTAAATTCCAAAATAGCAAACATGACCAAAAGGGCAAAATATGACCCAAAAAAATAAAAAGTATCTCCCGTGTCCCTAAAATGATAACGTACACGACTGCATAATCAATGAAGTGGGAACAAAGTTTGGAGTGCACTAATAGTGCGTTCGAAATATTGACCAGTCAACTGAACTCATATTCAATGGTTAACAAGACTCGACACTACGCATTCAACGGTCAATAGTACGTCATTTGAGTGTCTAGTAGGAGTATACCTGCTCAGACAATTGGACTCAATGTTACACAGTCAACGATCAACAATATGTTGACTGTACGTTTGTTGGACTCAATGAGTCCTCGTGTGACCAAAATCGTTGCGAAAAGTTTACCGTGGATGGTAAAAAAAGGTATAATATCGTTGCCAAAAGTCCAAAATGTCGTCGATTTTGGAATTTTTGAGCCGGAATAGTACTAACCGGAATATCATCATTTTTCAAGTCCTCTCCCGATAAATAGCTCTTTACAGTATTCGAGAATAATCAGTTTTAAAATTTATGTTGAACCCCAAACCCACGAGACACAAAATAGCTTTTATTGGAATGAAATTTTGCAAGTACATTAAACAATGAACATGGACTGGTACTGGTAAAAAAAAAGACCTAAAATTGTTCACTCGACCGACAGTGATTTTAAACTGTTCAATTTTTTGTTACAAGTAGGAATTTGTTAATCATGTTGTCAATATTAGCCCAAGACGAGCCGCCAGGAGACGTGGCCACTTGGGCTTTCGCTTTCCACTCCATGGCTTTGTTCTTCATCTTTTTACCCTTTTCTCCTTCCATTAACTCTCTCACTAGCTTCTCAACTTCGTCTCTCTTCACCTCATTATAAATCTCCATTCCTACTCCCCAATGCTTGCATGCGTAGCTGCAATTTGTTTGTTGATCTGCGAAGAACGGCCAACAGATCATAGGAACTCCACTAGACAAACTTTCTATCATTGAATTCCAACCACAGTGTGTTAGGAAACCAGCTATAGATGGGTGATTCAGTACATTTTCCTGTGAACACCAATTCGCGAGCAGACCTCGTTCTTTGGTTTCTTCTACGAACTCAGGGGGCAGCATTGCCGACTCGCCAGCTACCAAATCTGGTCGGATGATCCATAAGAAAGTATGTTTAGTATTAGCCAGCCCGCAAGCAAATTCTACTAGTTGTTGAGTGGTCATAACCGCTACGCTGCCAAAGTTCACGTACATGACTGAATTTGGTTCTTTGGAATCAAGCCATTTTATACACTCGGTATCTTCCTTCCATAGATTTGATCCGAGAGACTGTGACTCATTTTGTGGAATTTGATTGAGGTGTAATGGAAGTGGACCAACGGTGTAAATCGGTGGAAGTGACAATTGAGACCTGAATGCATCCAGAACCTCCATCTCCAATGCATCAAAGGTATTGAAGATAAGGGCTGTAGTTTCATAAGCCTCCTTAGCTGATTGCACAGCAAAATTCACTACGAAATCATTAGGATCCGTTGTTCTAACATAACTAGGAAGATCTCTAAACAATATATTCTTGATTCCAGGTATCCAGTCGATTTGGGTGTCCATATAGCCATTTGTTAAACAACCTTCATCTGCAGTAGATACACAAGATAAAGAAAAGTTAGTGTTGCACAATTAAATCTTAATTCATACTACCTCCGTTTGTAGAAAATATATACTTTTACTTTTTCATTTTAGCTTAAAAATATACCAAATTGAAAAAAAAATAAAAATAAAATCAACACTTTTCCAAAATGATCATCTCCCTTAAGTGTGTACCTTTGAGGGGAACAAGACCTCTTTCAACGAGCTGTGGAAAATGCATGTAACATGCAAAGCTACAGAAGCTCGGAGTCTCAAAATTTAAACCCGGGATTTCCAGCTCTTTAGCTACTTGGAGAGCGAAGCCCATGTTTCCATCAAATATTATGCTGCTCACAGGAGGAACGTTCGATGATGATGAACTATTGTTGAGTCTAGATACAAGGTTCCGAAAAGGTTCTAAGCAATTATTTTCGATGGATATGGATATTCCGAGTGCTACGACGTCTTGGGTGGCATTTGGATCTGTTGGTGGTGGAAGACCATCCGGGATTGTTTCGAAATGAAAATCAGGCATACCTTTAAGTGAATCTGGTCCTCTTGAACTGAGTAGCCGTTCATGATTGAATTCTGTATTCACAAAGGTTACATGAAGTCCTCGAAGATGAAGAATTTTTGCTAGCTTCATCATAGGACTAATGTGACCCTGAGCTGGGTATGGGATGCAAACTACATGAGGCTTCTTCGTCATCCTCAAATATGGAAATGCTTCTTCTAGTTTTGGCTAATAGATCCCCTAAAATCAAACCAAAGGGTGTAGTAGAAGATACGAAGGAAATATAAATGATCTTTAGAATTAATATAACTTGGAAAATATGTACGCACAATGCCTACAAACAGTATTATCCGGTATCAAACAGTCCGAGAGAGAGGAGGTGGTTCAACTGTATATTTTTCTAGCTAACAGTCAAGAGAAAGCATTTTCATTACTTTTTTTTTTTTTGATTAGACTAAGTGCAAAAGAGGAGAAACAGGGTTCATAAAGCTTGAGTACCCAAACGAATAGACCGAGCACTAACAATAAAAATTCTAACGTTGAACACTGAAGAATGTCTAGTACGTCCTTGTCATTGAAGCAAGAATGACATTAATATAACTAGGCCTGCACACGGTTCGGTTCGGTGCGGTTATTGTTAAAACCGTACACCTAACCGTTTATGATGCGGTTACCAAAATTGAAACAGAAACCGAAATATTTAGTATTCGGTTCGGTTTTTAACCGCACCGAAATATTCGGTTATTTTTCGGTTTCGGTTCGGTTTTGAACCATAAAAATCTGGCCGAAAATTCTGACAGCTTTTGAACCTCCTGTACATTCATTCCATTCCATACTTAACAACTAACAGCTAACAACAACATTCTTAATCCATTCCATACAATAGTCTAAAGATCAAACAAACTTGAAGGCCAAAAGCAAGGGCCAAGGAGTCTAAAGATCAAAGATCAAACACACACCATAGTCTTAAGTTGAACATAAGATGAAACACACACAATAGTCTAAAGATCAAACACACATAATAGCAGTTTAGCACGAAGAGTTGCAGACAAGTAAAAGACTCTGATCCATCCAATTCTCATTGATGTAGCCAATCATCCCCTTAATCCTCATCCTTGCCCAAAATGTCTGCAAAGAGAATTACTCAAAGGTCAGACAACTATAAAAGGGATTGCATTCACAAGAGCGCCACATAAATAAGAAGAGAAGAGATTCCCTTACCATCTTCAATGCTGGCATTGTCATCTGGTACATAGTCACATATGAAATCAAGGGAGATAGGTTTCTGCAACCAGCTTTGCGTACATAGAAGGGCTTCAACTGTCCTGGCAGATAGCGAGCTTCTCCATGGAGTAAGAATGCGCTTTCCGGTACTAAATGCAAACTCTGAAGCAACTGAGGACACTGGTATTGCCAAAATGTCCTTCGCCATAAGTGATAGTACCTTATATTTTCCCCTAAGCAACATCAGTTTCTCAATATAGCTACCAAACCCAGAACAAGTGGATTTTTGTAAAATGAATTCCCCTAATCAAATACTACTAACAAGGGAAAAATCAGTAGATGATATGCTTGATTTTACTTATTATAACTAGACCTAGTCAGTCACAAAAAACCCTTATCAATTCCCCTAATAATTTACATAAAAAATTGACAGAAACAACAAAAAAAACTTATTAGACAGATAAAATTGACAAAAATTAGAAAACCAAGTTGCATCTGCTGGCGTTAATCCAAGATCAGAGACTCCTACTAACATGCAAGATCAAATTCATTCAAATCACCATTAGGGTTTAGAAATCATACCTCTGTTTTATCAATCATATATCAAATCAATCAACACCCATTAAAAGTTTAAAACCCTTTTGCTCATAGTAACATAATACATCAACAAAACCTTTTTCATAATCAATACTGAATATTGAACTCAAATCAAACAAAACAAGTCAAACTGAAGCACTAGTTACCTGTTTCAATGTTCAAATTGACAATACTCTTTTATTGAAGAACTCCAGCTGCTGGTTCTGCTGTTGAACGTCTGAGAACATTAAAAAAAAAAAAAATTATAACCCTAAATCGATTGATAAACATAAATCGATTGACAACAGAAATCGATTGATAACATAAATCAAACCATCTGTTGATGGTGAATCAAACGAAACCCTAAAAAAAAACCTAGAAATTGATTTAACAAAAAACAGTCGACGAGAAGGAGAAACAGAAGAAGAGAAAACACTTACCAATGTGTATCTCTTGATTGATAGAGGTGGTGGTGCGCTTCAGTGTTGAATCTGTTGAATATAGAGGTGGTGAACATGAGAGACTAAGTCTCGGAGAGGTGAGGAGAGGAGCAGAAGAGAAGAGAAAGAAAAAAAAAACAGTTTAGGGTTCAAAATATATAGGGTAGGGTTTAATCTAGACGGCTAGGATTAATCCTAATAGAAATAGATCAACGGCTTATATGATTCGGTTTTCGGTTTTCGGTTTCGGTTATGGTTCGGTTATTAGTGGAACCGTTGACCGAACCGAAGATCTAACGGTTAGCATATCTAAAACCGTAACCGACCGTTGGATTATCGGTTCGGTTCGGTTACGGTTCGGTTAGTGCGGTTAGCGGTTCGGTTTCGGTTAGTGGTTCGGTTATGTGCAGCCCTAAATATAACGTTGTTTGGCACAAAAAAGAATGTCTAATGTTGAACACCAAAGAATGTCTGGTACGTCCTTGACATTGCAGCAACAATGACACCAGGGAAAATTAAGCATAGGCCCCAAAAAAAAAAATGTTCTTATTATCAGGCCCACAATTAATTTTAAATACCGTGACATCCAAAATTATTAAGAATCAATGCACAACTCGTTATGCATACTATTTTTTCAGGCACAACATATAATTGGCAACACAACTTGGATATAATATATCTAAAAATATGCGCCTTCGAATTTTACAAATTTTATAACGTCGGAAATCTTTTTCAGAAAGATACACAACGAGTATAAACAATAATATCAAATTTTTGTTTTTCACGAAAAAGTTGAAGGTGATCATCGTTTTAGGGAAAATTTTCGAAAACCGACTACATATTCATTATGCATCCTCCGAAAAAGATGCATAACACATTATGCAGACGCATCATGAATTATGCAACCATTTTCTCGACTGCATAACAAAGTTATGCTTCTATAACGAGTTATGTAGCCATTGTTTTGGTTGATTTTAGTCCGTACATAAAAAATTGATGCATAATTGGTTATGCAGCCATATTTAAGGATGCAGATCAGGTTATGCATCCATTTTCTCGATGCATAAAAGATTATGCAACAATTTTCTCGATGCATAATGCATTATGCAGCCGTATTCTGGATGCATATCAGGTTATGCATCCATTTTCTCGACCGCATGATGCATTATGCATCAATTTTCAATTTCACACAAAATAACAAAGACGCTGGATAATATGTTATGCATCCATTTTTTCGATTGCATGACATGTTATGCACTCATAACAGCATCATCTTCTTCTTCGTTGTTCATCATCCAAGCTCAAATAAGCTTTATTATTATTCCCTGTATTTTCTAAATCTCAAATCAACTTTTCTTCCTGTTTTACTTGATTGAAACAATTACAAAACCCAATCTCCATCTCAGAACACATCTCTGATCCATCTTCTCAATCATAATACCTAATTAAAAAACAAACCCAATCATACATCTTTCGGAAATAACAAAAAGCAAGATCTCGATTCATCTCAGAACATCACCTCAAACCGTAACTTTCGATTTCATTCATCTATTGTTTCCAATCTTCATGTAATTATACTGTCTATCAATATTATTGATCAGAAGTCATATAGTTGGGAGGAAAAAAAGAAAAATAATTGAAGAAGAAATTCCCGTGAAGAAGAAGAAAAGATACGAAGAAACCAAATTTTATAAATTGTGGGTTTGGGAAAAAATTTCTCACGAAAATTGGGTGCTCGGGTGCACTTTTCCGCCTGTGGGTTTCACGGTGTAGAAAATCTGTAGAATGGATCTCCCCGTAGTTTTCACATGACACTAAGGTTATTTTTGTTCACCAATAAAAACAAAGGCCCAAAAAGAATGTCTAATGATGAACACTGAAGAATGTCTGGTAAGTCCTTGAAAGAAAAACAGAATGCCGTGGGTTGCACCAAACATTCTTAGGTACGACCAGTATGTAGGATTACATTGCCAGTATCATGTGCCCCTCATCATCATCACAAAAGCAGACGGCTGGGCATGGATGCTCACCTTGAGAAGACCACCTATGCAAAAGTGGATATATTTAAGTATTCCCTAAAATATCAAAACCTAGATTGAGATAATACCTTGTCAGTCTGACACGCTCTCTTTCACTCTTTCTTTCAAAGAAAAAGGTTATATTAAAAACGAAGAAACCTTTATAAAAAGCGAAGGGAGTTATACAATGGTAAGGGTATCCCAATTACTCCAAATGAGACTAAGTTACTCCAAATGAGACTAAGAGAAATAAACTTAAAACATTCCTTCTAAACATACCGGGTAAAAAACTAAATAGAAACCGCCCAAACACACAAAACATCGATGGGTCCCGCCAATGGTGGAAAGCAGGGGTCCCACAAAACATTTGTGTGAGTACCCGGTTTTTATTTTGTTTTTGGTCTCGGTTCGGCAATCTTTTTTGAACTTAAATATATTGGAATCATCAGGCCATACAACTACAAGTTGTTTGATACGATCAATAATCTCATACGTCTCCTTCTTTTTAGCTCCAAAAACTCCCCAGCTCCTTTCCTTCCGCTCTCTTTCACTCCTGCTTTCCATGTACTTATTAATCTAAGTGTTGTTCTCTCTATACCTCTACTTATTTTCCGTTTCCCTTCCTCCCTCCATCTTTCTCGCTCTCTGTATCTCTCTGTATCTCTCTCCATCTGCACTTGTGAGTTTGACGCTCTCACGCACCCTCGAGCATGATTTATGTACGTG
Source organism: Papaver bracteatum (assembly GCA_023529315.1). Lineage (NCBI taxonomy): Eukaryota > Viridiplantae > Streptophyta > Magnoliopsida > Ranunculales > Papaveraceae > Papaver > Papaver bracteatum. Next base: position 14,552 of record JAJJWX010000229.1, read on the forward strand.
CTGCACCCTCTAACATGATTTCTATAGGTGGTGCTCCCTTTAACAGGATTCATGTACGTTCTGCACCCTCCAACATGATTTCTGTACTTTCTGCACCCTCCAACAAGATTAATGTACGTGCTGCACACTCGAAGAAAATTTATGTACGTGCTACTCTCTTGCCGCATGAAAGCAATACTCTAACCGCTGAGCTTCCGACCTTTGTTTATCGATCGAAGCTCCCAGACATTCCCATCAGCAACAAAATCCCACTCCACACATATTGTTTCGAAAACATCTCAGAGTACTCCGAAAAACCTTGTCTGATCACAGGCTCTAACGGAAGAATCTACAGTTATTACGAAACTCATCTCAACTGCCAAAAAACTGCGGTTGGATTGTCTAAACTAGGTGTACAGAAAGGTGATGTGATCATGCTTCTACTCCAAAACTGTCCGGAGTTCGTTTTCTCGTTTTTAGGGGCATCAATGCTTGGTGCGGTATCAACCACTGCAAATCCATTTTACACACAAGCAGAGATTTTCAAACAAATCAAGGATTCTAAAACAAAACTCATAATCACTCAGTCTCAATACGTAAAGAAACTCCAAGTCGACTTAGGAGAAAATGCTCCCAGAATTGGAAAAGACTTCATTGTTGTTACTGTAGATGATCCACCGGAAAACTGCCTACATTTTTCCACCCTTTTAGACGCGGACGAGAAAGAAATCCCATCTGTTTCAATTCAACCTGAAAACGCTGTTCTTCTTCCATACTCATCAGGAACAACTGGACCACCGAAGGGCACAATCTTAACGCATAAAAGTTTGACTTCAAGTATTGCTCAACAAGTTGATGGAGAGAACCCTAATCTGTATTTCAAATCAAGTGACGTTGTATTATGTGCTCTTCCATTGTTTCATATATATGCTATACACATTGTTTTGCTGTGTTCCCTTAGAGCTGGAGCAGGGGTGCTACTGATGCCGCCGAAATTTAATAATACTATATTAATGCAACTCATCCAACGTTACCGAGTTTCGGTTGCCATAGTTGTTCCACCATTAGTCCGTGCCTTGGCCAAGAACCCAAAGGTCGGGAGCTTCGATTTGAGTTCCATTCGTGCAGTTTTATCAGGGGCTGCGCCGCTTGGGAAAGAATTAGAAGATGCTTTTAAGAGTAGATTTCCTCAAGCAGTTGTTGGACAGGTAAAACATTACAAACCATTTTTTTTAAATGCTGTTTTACGCTCAACATACGCAGTTGTTGAACATACGTAGAGCTTTATTTGATACTACTGCGTTTACCTAGTGGTAGTTACCAAAATATATTGATAGAGTAGTATTGTAGCTAGTAGGTGTGAGTAGTTCCCTAAACTTTGGGCTGAATTTTCGTTAGGGTAATAAATTATAACTAATTTTCTGAATTTATGAATATATGAAATAGGGTTATGGAATGACAGAGGCAGGGCCAGTTTTGGCAATGTCACTCGCACTTGCAAAGCAATCGTTCCCATCAAAATCTGGTTCTTGTGGAACCGTGGTAAGGAATGCAGAGTTGAAAGTCATCGATATCGACACTGGTTTAAGTCTCCGACATAATCAACCTGGAGAGATTTGTATTCGTGGACCGCAGATTATGAGAGGTATGCTTCTTTTCTTCCATCTGGTGGGGCAGGTATATTGAAAAGAAAGAAAATGGATATTACACATGCATAAGTTGTAACATTTCTCTGCATTGTAGAGCATTTGCCAAATGAATTCATATTGACATTGCTTGTATATATTTTGATCTTGTCGTGTTGATAATAGGATATTTAAACGATGTGGATGCAACTGCGAGTACAATCGACGTGGAGGGTTGGCTTCACACAGGAGACATAGGTTTTGTCGATGAGGACGATGAAGTCTTCATTATAGATAGAATTAAGGAAATGATCAAATTCAGAGGATTCCAGGTAATTCTATTTCTTTGGCTTTTACAGAACTATGTAAGTAGAATAAAGTACAGCATTCGGGTTGAATATAGGTAGCACCGGCCGAGCTCGAGGCAGTACTCTCAAGTCACCCATTGGTTGCTGATGCAGCTGTTGTTGCGTAAGTACACAACTGACTAACTTCATAACTACAGTATTCAAAATCTCAAATTAGTCGATCTCCATTTCTTCGATCGTTTTATTATTATGCGAAAATAAATTGAGAAATTGGGTCAATTGCCCAATTTCTTTTAAGATAAGGTTCTAATGGACGAATAAAAATTAGTATGGGTCAAATGGACAAAAAAAATTAGCAAGAATGAATCTGGATTCATCATAGCTTAAACTTAAAAAAAAATTAGGATGAAACTGGATACATCTTGATGTAAATTAAAATATATATATATATATATATATATATATTTAAAAATGGGTAGGATAAAACTGTTTACATCCTAGCTATTTTTTTATGTTCTCGTCCATTTAAACAGTGTTAAATTTTATATGTTTTTTTTACTCAGGAATTACCGTTATTGGGTTAATTGACCAATTTTGTGAAATAATTTTTATCCCGTGAATTATCACGAAGGGTGGAGGTGGGACCAATACTAAACCCATCCTTTGGTAAACCACTGGATCGGAAGGGGTCCCACCCTACTTTTTCTGTCAGCCTAATTCAAACAGTGGAATTTGTAGCTGTTCCGTTATTTGTTTTATTTTATTTTTCCTACAGTCAAAAAGACGACATAGATGGAGAAACTCCGGTGGCGTTTATCGTTCAATCAGATGGTTTTGAGCTTACTGAAGCAGCAGTAAAAGAATATGTTTCTAAGCAAGTAAGTTTATAATATAATTTGAAAAAGAGAAACGTATCCACGCATTCACTTTGAATTTCTTTAACAACTTTGATGTTGATACTGGCTTCAGGTTGTGTTTTACAAGAGATTGCACCAAGTCTTTTTCATCCCCGCTATACCAAGATCCCCTTCTGGCAAGATTTTAAGAAAAGATTTGAGAGCTATACTAGATTCTTCGCCGGGCATCAGCTTGGTTAACAAAAAGCCTGCAATTGTTTGATGGGCGTGGGTCATGATTAAAACAGTTAGATTGCAAAATGTTTGAAATACTAGTCATGGTTGATGTGTTTTAGTATAACCAAGAGAGCTGCTGAGCTTGACTTTCATATTTGAGATCAATCGATCGAGTCTTGAATCTAGAGTTAAGAAATCTCATAAAAACTCTTCTTGTGCATCGAAAACAAAAAGGAAAAGATGTGTTTGTGAATCGCATTAATAAGATGTGTTTGTGAATCGCATTAACAAAAAGGAAAAGATGGGTCATAAAGAGAAATTATATTAATTAAGCAATATAGTACAAGAGCTCTACAATTTCATTTTTCTTAGAAAGGATATTTTCTTTGTGAATTTGTTGTTGCATATGTTTTGAAATGTATTTCGTACTCTTGCTTCTTTTGCTATTGAATCAGCTGCTGCATTATAATCTCTGTTGATGAATTTTATTGTGGCTTCGAGGGAAAGTTAAGAAATCTCATAAAAACTCTTCTTGTGTCAAAAAGAAAAGGCATTAATAAGATGTGTTTGTGAATATCAAAAAGGAAAAGATGGGTCATAAAGAGAAATTATATTAATTCAATATAGTACAAGAGCTCTACAATTTCATTTTTCTTAGAAAGGATATTTTCTTTGTGAATTTGCGTACTCTTGCTTCTTTTGCTATTGAATCAGCTGCTGCATTATAATCTCTGTTGATGAATTTTATTGTGGCTTGGGGAAGCCTGTCAAGAAAGGCTATCACTTCTTCTATTGAGTTTTCTGCTGTCCAGTCTGCCGTCGTATCTTTTTTGTTGATGCCGTATGATAAGATTTTACAATCCGTTGCAATGACAACAGTAGAAAGGATATTATTTTCTAGCCATTTTAGCGCCTTTAGGATTGCCTTTCTTTTTGCGTGTAATGCTGATGAAGCCCAGTCTGAACTTGCAGAAATATGTAAAAAAGCTTCTTGTTCGATAGAAAAAAGAATGAAAGCAAAGCCCATAGATAAATTCTCTTTGTTCAAAGAGGCATCTGTGAAAATTATCCAGTCCACTGTGAAATTGTTCCATCTAAAGGTAGGAACTCCTTTGATTCGACACACTCCCTGTAAGATATTGTTGTTGATCGGCTGAGCTTGAACGAAATTCTTAATTTGTTGGATCATTGAGTATGGATCTGGTCTTGTTTTTTGAAATATAACTTCACAACGATATTTCCAAAGAAACCATGTGATCGTTGCTATTTGATCGCCCACATTGGAATACTTATTATTAGAACTCCATTCTTCAACCCAATTCACAATAGAGTCTGTAATTATATGAGTAATGACGAAGTTTAATTCGCATCCAAACCATATAGTTTTAGCGAATGGGCATTTCCTGAAAAGGTGGTCTTCTGTTTCCTTTTCCTTCATATTGCATAAAGGACAGGCCGAGGATATATCCATGTTGTGAGCTTCCAGTCTGCTATTAGTTGGGAGAGCTTTTTGTATCAATTTCCAAATAAAAAGTCAAATCCTAGGAATTAACTTCAGACTCCAAATGCTTTTCCATGGGAAATTAGTATCCTCTTTTTCATCGTTATCTTGACTGATCATAAAGTTGTAAATATTTTTAACTGTGAACGCTCCCGAGTTATGATGTTCCCATCTTATTCTGTCGTTGTTTTCTTTATTTGGATTAATTGCTAGAATCTTCTCTTTTATTTCTGGTGAGAAAAGGGTATCTAGTTTTCCAATATCCCAGTCACCATTAGAGTTAAGAAGCTCATGGACCCTTTGTGGAAGTTCATATTCCCTAATATTTGGTTGAGTTAAGGTATATGTATTAGGTATCCATTTGTCCTCCCAAATTCTTGTACTTTCCCCATTTTTAACTTGCCACCTTTAATTTCCTTTTAGAACATTGAGTCCTTTTTGATACTTGTCACTACAACAAAACATGATTTTTGCAATAAAAAATAATGTCACAAATATTGAATTTTGCGTCAAAAATATAATTTTCTGACGCTTTCTGTTTGTCGGTCACTGCGTTACAAAAAGAGGTGTCGTAAATACTCTATGCAACGCTAAAAACGTCACAAAAGTCTGGATGCCACGTCAGCTAACTTTTTCATTATATTAATAAATTATTTATTTTGAGAATATTAATAAATTATTTATTTATTTTGAGAATTATTAATAAAAAAGGATTTATATGACGTTTTATTGCATTTAATATTTGAAACAATTTGTTGTAAAATTAAAAAGAAAAAATTGTGCAATTATGAACAGTCACTATGCCATTGAATAAATTGAACAGATTGAGTAAAAATGATCATATATTGAACAGATTGTACATGTTTTGTATTAGTTTTAATTCTTAAATACATATGGAGACTCCACCTCCTTATCATATATGAAACTAAAACTACATTAATCTTAAAAACAAAAAACAAAAATACAGCGACAAAAAAAAATCATATATATATATTACAATTTAACCAAAAATTGATCAAAATTTCATACAATTTGGATCTAAATTGGTTTTTTTTTTTGTTGGAAAAGAGATCTAATTCGTTTATTTCATAGCTTTTGGCAACCAAACGTAATTCCAATCCTCATCTTAGTTGCTCTTGATCTGGCATCAGTTCTATGAGTTATAGCGACTCTTGGAAGATTAGACTCAATTACAGTCTAATACCTTTGGAGGAAATTCCACATACAAGGCTGTAAAGAAAGAAAAAAACAAAACCACAAATAGTAATGATTTTGATATTTCTAAAGTAGCAGACAAAAGGAACACCAACGTCGATTACATCTTCAACTTATTAGCCCATAAAGTATTCTTAAGTAAGGGAAAAACTAACATATGTTAAACAAGATTGGAGGTGATAGACTTGTTTAAATTACATACCGATTAAACAAGTTTGGTGGTGGTGGCGGCTTGTTTGATAACAAAGTAATTAATCTTGTTTATTTCAAAACTAATAAGCCAAATCTAAGAGAGAAACTAGTATATGTACGTCTTCAATCTCTACAGCGGTTTGGGATATTTTAGGGTTAATTATTTATGGAAAGCTAAATATATTTTTTATAAAACAAAAAAACATAAACATGGAAACTAACTCTTGGGCGGTTCTTATTTATCTTCATCTTTTATTTATTTATTTTAATTTGCATTTTTTATTTTGATTTGCACGATAATGGTAGGTTAGTTGTTGACCAAAAATAATGGTCGGTTAGTTCTTATTTATCGTCACTGCTTGCTGAAGCACTCGCCTGCAAATTGGGAATAGAAGTAGGAATCAGATTTGGCTTCAATAAAGTAGTAATCGAAGGTGATGCTTCTAATGTCACAAATGCGGTTATTGGAGCTTCTAGGGATATCCCATGGAGCATCAGATCTGTTATTCTCCAAGTTAAGGATGCAATTCCTTCTTTTGTTGACATTAAGTTTCAATGTGTACCAAAAAGTGCAAATTACTTGGCACACGAGTTGTGCCAGTATGCAATGCATGAAAATGTAAATAACTGGTGGAATGATGATTCTCCACCCCTATGTATCTCTGCAAACCTCAATTTTACTGAGGTAGTTGAATAAATTTGGGAGCTCTCTTGAGCTCCTTTCCCCCGTCAAAAAAGAAAAGAAAAAAGAAACGGGATTTATTAATTTTAGAAATTTATTTAATTTATTTAATTTATTTTTTATTTACGACACCATCATGGGTGTTGCAAATTAATAAGCCCACACTATTCTAGCACCTAGCTAACACAATATATGTGTGACGTAAAATACGTCACATTAGGATATTTTTTCCCACGCTTTTTGTAATGTTGCAAACAGAATGTCGTAAATGCGTGTGTTTGTTGTAGTGTGTCCATATCCACGAGAGTTCATAATTTCTTGTCGGGTGAAGAGGATTTGATCCATGAAAATACTTCGCTTCTAAAAGTTTCACCCATAATTCATATTTTTTTGTCATCACTCTATTTGCTAATTTTGTTAAGAGAGCAATGTTGAAGTTATGGGGTTTTTAATTCCTAAAACACCTTGGGATTTTGGTTTGCACATGCCTCTCCACGCTTTAATATATCCACCTTTTGAATTCGACTTATCTTTATTCCACCAAAAATCTCTCTGAATTTTGTCTAATTTATCTAGGGTTTCTTTTGGAAGAGAAAGAATTTGCATTTGGTATGTTGGATAGGATTGGATAATTGATTGAATTAGGACTGTTCTCCCTGTTTGAGAAAGCAACTTAGATTTCCACCCTTGCAGAGTATTGTAATATCTCTGAAGAAGGGGTTCAAAATTCTATTTTATTTTTTTTGTCAAAGAAAAGAGGTGTGCCAAGGTACCTGTCCTGTTTTGTCAACAATGGGACTTTAAGGATTTTTGCTATTATCTTCGCATGTTTCGGATGAATTTTTGGGCATAAGTAAATTCCCGATTTTTTGCAGATTCACCATTTGACCCGTGATTTACCCAAATATTGATAAGATGTCTAGAAGGTTCCCCCCCCCTAAGTCTGTCCTGGTGAAAAGAAAGCAGTCATCTGCAAAAAATAGGTGGGAAATAGTCGGGGCATGTTTGTTTATCTTGATCCCGGAAATTTTCTTTTCAGTAGTTGCTTTTTCAAGGAGCCTAGAAAGGACTTCCATGAAGATAAGAAAAATATAGGGGGATAAAGTATCTCCTTGTCCCAATCCTCTAGATGTTGAAAAGTTTGGTCCTGGAGATCCATTGAGCAGGATCGAATAAGATGTTGTGGAAATGCATTGTGAAATGAGATTAATCCATTGGTCATTGAACCCAAACGAAGAAAGAGCCTTTTTTATGAAAGCCCACTCCACACTATCAAACACTTTTGATAAATCAATCTTTAGAGCTAGGTATCCTTTTTTCTTCTTAGAAGTTTTCATTGAGTGTATCATCTCATGAGCTATAATGATATTGTATGTTATTTGTATTCCCGGGAGAAAATAGAATTGGTTTGGAGAGATTAACTTATTTAAGATGGGTTTCAACCGGTTTGCAATGATTTTGGATATGAGCTTATAAATTTTGTTACTGAGGCTAATTGGTCGAAAATCCGTTGGGGTTTGGGGGTGGATATTTTGGGTATAAGAGTGATGAAAGAGTGGTTAAATTCTTTTTCTATAATCCCCGTCCTAAAAAATTCTTGTGTAGATTTGATTAAGTCTGGGCCTAAAATGTCCCAGTTTGCTTTGAGGAAACCCGGTTGGAAACCATCCTAGCCTGGGGCACCCCAAGGATTCATATTTTCGAGAGTCGACCGGATTTCTTCAGAGTTGGTAATTTGGGTTAAAATTGTATTTTCCGAATCTGAAACGCAAGGTTGTATAATTTCTCCTAGATCCACATTATAATTTTGTATTTGAGAAGCACCAATTTGAGAGAAATGATTGAAAAGGAGTGTATTGAATTGATCACGATCGGAAATCCAGAGACCTGAAGGTTCTTAGAGAGAGTGTATAGCATTTATCCATTTCCTATTTGAGGCGGAAGCATGGAAGTATTCAGTGTTTGGGTCAAATTCTTTAAAAAAATTGTCTCTAGATAATTGGTGGTAGTAATCATTTTTTATTTTGTACCACTTACCTAATTCAGCTTGAAGATTTTTGAGGATATCAATTTTGGAAGAAATATCCTCGGAATTGTGTATATTATCTATTTTTTTAGTAATGGATTTAATATTTCTATGAATATTACTGAATACTTCAGAGTTCCATTCGGCTAGATCTGTATAGAGAGAAGTTAATTTAGCAGCCAAGTTTAGGGGGCAAGGGCTGGATGATAGTGAGTTCCAGGAATCTTCAACTACAGATTTGAGAGTTGGGTGTGAAATCCAAGATCGAAGACATCTAAATGGTTTATGTAATCTTTTGGTTTCAGGGTTGGTGTCTAAGAAGATTAGAGTGTGGTCAGAGCCCACTCTAGTCAGATGACTTACCTTAGAATTTGGGAATAAATGTATCCATTGGTAAGATGTCATTGCTCTATCAATCCTTTCGCAAATATTCGCGTCTCCGCTTCTGTTGTTTGACCATGTAAAGGGGGCACCTTCATAGCATGCATCTTGGAGTCCCAGAGAATCCACTATCTGTCTCACTATAGCTTTACTGCTCGAACTTGAACTATTACCACCTTTTTTTTCTGCTTGGTCCAGTGTTATATTTAAATATCCAATTAGGGTCCATGGTTTTCGTATTTTACTCGCTAAGTTCTGAACGTGCGACCGTTGGACGATTTTCTCATCAGCTTCGAATGCGCCATAGATACATGTTAATTCAAACTCTTTATCATCATAAGAACCTACAAAATGACAAACATTAAGCTGATCCAAAATCAATTTTAACTTTATGTTGTTATGTTAGGCTATAGCTAACCCCTTAGCAATTCCTAAAGAATGAATAATGAACCAATCAGAAAACTTGGATTTTTTAAATATAAGGTCCATTTTAGCAAATGGAGCCTTAGTTTCTGAAAGAAAAACTATATCTGGTTTGAAAGAGTTATACAAATGATCTTTAGTAATTGGGATTCCAATTCCCTGGTCATTCCATGAGAGGACCCTCATGGCACAAAGGAAACCAGACAAAAGATAAGGAAAAAAAGGAAAGTTTGCAGATCAGAGAAATGTGAGAGAAAAAACAAAGAAAAGTGGTAGATGTTCAAGAAAAATATAAAAACTAAACAGTCTACGAAATAATAGAATATGATCCAAAAAAATGTTGAGTGTAAACAAACCCCGAAAAAAAAACTGCCGACTAATTCAAAGATCATGCCAAAATTAAGGATATGTGTTAAAATTTCTGCTGCCAAAAGTTACAGTATGTTAAGATATTCTATTGTGTTAACCCACTAAGCCTCCCAATGCAAAATAAAATTGCACCAAGACAAAGTTAAACAAGGTATTTTAGAGAGACTAATTGTGCATAGGTACACAGGTTAACAGGGTGCACAGATGGATTCAGATTTGTTGAGGTCTAAATTTAAGATTGACAAAAAAAATGAAAATAAATTAACAACTTGAACTTGAAGATAACTAGAATTAACTAAAATAAGCAAGGGCTACAAACAGAAGGAAAAGGAAAACCATAATAAAAAACCAACTAAAGCAACAAAACAAAGACTGGACAGGAAACAAACTAAGACTGCACATAAAAAAACTAAGCAAAAAATAGTTAAAATGAGCTCATGTGCTCTGATGGCTTTGAGACTTTGGATTCATTTTTGTTGCTGTTATGATGAGATAATTATGCAAATTGACTAATCTTCATTATCCTTTTCATGGGCCTGTCCACTAGAATATCCACCATTGAACCACTGATGTGGATAGATCTCCATGGAGTTCACATGATCATATTCTTCAATTTATCTGATTTCCACTTGTCTTGAGTTAGGAGGAGAAATAGTCAATTCCAAGTTGTAATATTTTTGCCTTTGAGGTACAGGTAGGGGATTATCCCATTGGATATAACTCTGCATCAAGCTCCAGTTTCTAAAATAAGCTGTGCACTCTGAGTTGTTCTGCTGCTGAGATGAAGAGCCTTCATCCCAATGACTAAAAGCTGAAGTGAAAGGATTTCCATGTCTATCTCACTTCTTAATGACCTTCCACCTATAAGCATCAAGCTTAGTACCAGCATCAGCAGAACTAAGAACATGTGTATTAGGGACTACATGATCTTCAATCAAAGCAGAAAAATGACTTGCAAGTTGCCTTGCATCCTCCTGATTTTCTTTGTCATCTTCAAGTTGAGATATATAGTCATTGCAGGTAACTTCAGTTGCATCTTGTTCAACAGAAGAGTCTGACATACTGTCCTCATAAAGCTCCATATTATCTTGCACCATTAGTGGTTGCATCTTCTCTTGTTGCAAAACCACCTCTTGCTGCATTTCTAACAGTACTGCATCAGCATGTGCTTGGTTAACTTTAGCTTGGTATTGTGCTAGTTTAGCTTGCAAGCAATTCCTCATCTTGTGTCCAATCAAGTCACAGTATTCACAAAAGTTACATGGAAAGTTATGGAACTGAAAATAGATTGGGTTTATATAGCCCAATTCATTCTCTTCTTTGACAGTAAACCTAAGTCTCTGCCTGAACCTTATGATTGCCCTGACTGTGATTGAGAAACTCCCATTATTTCTTCTCATATGATATGAGAAAGATAGAATCTCTCCCATACAAGCCAGATACCGTCTGATATTCTCACTTGTAACTTGAGATGGTGATAAGTTACTAATAGTTATGAAGAACATCTCCATAGTTGGGTACCAATTTTGTAGATTATCTATAGCTTCCTATTTCTTGATACAAAATAAATCTCCAAAAACTTTTCTTGTTGCCAGGTTTAAGACTCTTTGCATCTCATAATCATGTTGAAACCTTATAATATAAATCCACTCACTTAACAATCTCTGTAAGGTTCTGTTTTAGTGCTTCCTCTGTATTTTTTTGCATTCAAACGGACGGACGATCTCAAACTCATCATTTCTCTCAAATCTATTTAACTAGATGATAATTGAAACACGATATTTAATTTTTCTTTATTGTGGCCCGAAAATAAGCTAATACTAGATTTTGTGCCCGTGCTACACATCGGGCATCTTTTTATTTTAACCATATTTTTTATTTGGTTTGATGTGGGTTCGGCACGTCCTGTTGTACATTTTTGATTAGGTATCGTAGGACTTCATCACCCCACCCGTCGCGATACATTTTTATTTGGTGCAACTCGGTATTTTTGTTTATGATTTTTGATTTGGTGTGGCTCGGCTTCGCCTCGTTCCGTATAGATTTGGTGTCGCACGTCTTCGTCTGTCCAGATTACCAAATTCTTTAATACATAAAAAAAAAGTTAAAGTTTGTTGTTACGGTTGATAATGATTTATTTTTTTATGACAAACAGGTGCAACTTCAACACGGTGATTGGTAATATGTGATTGGCAATATGCACGTCTTGGAGGTTAGCTGGGGTAAAAGTGCAATGCAAAATCATATCAAAAAATGGGCTTTAAAATAGTTTCGTTTAAGGCTAACAGTATTTTATGAAAATGGGCTTATACTCAAATAGCCCAACAGAAAACGTCTTTGCTTCGTTTTTGTATTTCCGAGCCGTACAATAACATTCTTTCTCTGTCTCTCACGTTTTCTTCACAAAATCACGATTGAGCTCGAACACTTAGAATTGAAGAAGATGATGATGATAATTCGGTCGGTTTATGCAACTGAAGATGAAGTTTATCGATATAATTAACCTAATTTTTGAACGGTGATTACGAAGATGATGGTTAACAGCTGATAAGAATCGAAAAATCACATATACTTTCACTTTTGAATTGATATATATAGGCAACTAAATTGTGAACACCACCACCAAATCTCTATGTGAACTCATATAGGAGGAAGAAGAAAAAAAAAACTTAGGTACTTTTTCTTCTTCTTTTCTTTTTGTATGTTTTGTTTATGAACTTAGACATCGAAAGTTTGATCAGAGGCCTTGATTTTGACGGGAAACAAATCATGGAATTTAGGGTTGTGTAATGATTTGGGCTAGTTTTTCACGGGAGTATTGTTCACATTGATGGTGTTACTTAACGTCCAGTTAAGTATTTGGTGTAAACAGAATGTAAGTAATTGGTTAGGTGTAAATTCACATATAAGTATTGTATACCCACGTTTTGGCTAACGGTGTTACAAACGGTCAGTTAAATACATGGTGTAAACAGAGTGTAATTCATATTTTAATATCTCGACCAATAGATCCCCGCCAAGTGTCCTCTCCAGATTTACTAATGCCCAAATTTTTTATCTAATTTAATTTGAGGGGTGAGTCACATTCACCGTGCGACGTGGAAGCTCATATGACTTAGCATTTTAAAGAGGGGGAGATGGCCATCTTTGGTAAGTGGTATGAGTATTAAGATATTTTTGGCTCTCATTTAATTTGGCCCCACATGGAACTACATTTACACTTACCGAGTAATTATCCCACTACATTTACATGGAACTTAATGAAATGAAACCAAATATCAGAATATCATGAATTATTTGCTTTTTTTTAGAACGGGGCAATTGGGGGATACATTTATTAATTGGAGAATATAGTTACGGGACAAAAACGTTGTCCCAATAGCAATTCTAGGTGACCCCCTATGTAATTATTTTTTTAATTCCTAATCTAGCCCTCACTAATCATGTTTACTGGTTAATAATAATTAGTAAATTCTTACATATTTGGGGGATAGATTAGTTTTTATTTTAATTTGTGTGAGTGAGTAGTAGAAGGAGAGAAAAAAATTTTGAGTGGAATTTATTTTTTTGAAAATGGAAGATGATTGCGATGAAAAAATTGTTGCTAGGTTGAAAATTTGAATTTTTTTCTTTGAATCCACCATTGTTGCAGCTAAAAAAGCTCGGTGCCGGCATGGTGTTCAACCAAAAAACCATGCCGAAATTTGTTGGAAATTTTCATAAATTGTTTGCCACTATTCGGGGGGGAGCATGCCGGAAGTTCCGGCATGGTTTTTGCTTAAATTTCTATGCCGGAACATGATGAAAAGTATCCAGAATTTTATTTCTTTTTTCACTTAACTACCGGCATTGATAGATTTATATCGAGCATGCCGGCATTTAGTCCCGGCATTGAATTTCATCACTTCCGGCATGGTCTTCATCATTTCCGACATGTTCTTCATCACTTCCGGCGTGGTCTTCATCCTAAATAACCATGCCGGAACTCACTTCCGGCGTGGTCTTCATCCTAAATTTCTATGCCGGCACATGATGAAAAGTATCCAGAAAATTAATTTTTTTTTCACTTGACTACCGCCATTGATAGATTTATATCGAGCATGCCGGAATTTAGTTCCGGCATTGAATTACATCAATTCCGGCGTGACCTTCATCATTTCCGGCGTGACCTTCATCATTTCCGACATAGAATTCAATGCCGGAAGTTCCGGCATGGTTTTTGCTTAAATTTCTATGCCGGAACATGATGAAAAGTATCCAGAATTTTATTTCTTTTTTCACTTAACTACCGGCATTGATAGATTTATATCGAGCATGCCGGCATTTAGTCCCGTCATTGAATTTCATCACTTCCGGCATGGTCTTCATCATTTCCGACATGTTCTTCATCACTTCCGGCGTGGTCTTCATCCTAAATAACCATGCCGGAAATCACTTCGGGCGTGGTCTTCATCCTAAATTTCTATGCCGGTACATGATGAAAAGTATCCAGAAAATTGATTTTTTTTTCACTTGACTACCGCCATTGATAGATTTATATCGAGCATGCCGGAATTTAGTTCCGGCATTGAATTACATCAATTCCTGCGTGACCTTCATCATTTCCGGCGTGACCTTCATCATTTCCGACATGTTCTTCATCACTTCCGGCATGGTCTTCATCAATTCCGGCGTGGTCTTCATCACTTCCGGCATGTTCTTTATCATTTTCGACATGTTCTTCATCACTTCCGGCAGAGAAGGAGAAGAGAATTTGAAAGGAAGTGGGGAAAATTTAGAATTTGAAAGAGAATGGGGAACATTTGGGTTTCAAAATTTTAACCCTAAAAAGATTAATAAGAAGTGGAGATGGAAATGGGGATATGATTTTGTTTTTTTATTTTAAGTTTTTTTATTTTTATTTTGAGAGAAGGGTATTTTAGTATTTTCTCCCCCAAAAGTCACCCTTAGCACACACCATGGGTTGGGGAAAGTAATTCATATTCCCCAATTAATAAAAGTATCCCAACTGCGCGTTCTTTTTTTAGGTGACAATTCACAATTAATATCATGAATTATTTGCTTTCATTAGTGCTTAAATGTCCTGATTTTTGTCCTTGAGGAACATGATTTTCTCTAATACACTATAATATTACCACTGATCAGTAGTTGTTTGTCAGGATAACTTTTATTTTATGAAATCTTCGTGAAGCTTTTGCATTGCCTAAAATAAATTTCAAGATGAAAGGAAACCAAATATTAAAACGTGCAAGATTCTACTAAGTTCGCTTCCATGTCCTTGAAGATTTCATATTTTGTGATTCATTGCTGGACTCCTAAGTACTTTTATTATGTGATACACCCTCCGTCCCACTATTAGTTGACCTATTTGTTTTTAGATTTTGTCTCATTAATAGTTGATTTTATATCATTTGATACTTATGTTTATATATCATTACATAAATATTTTAAATTGCTTTTCAATGATATAAAATTTACGAATATCCGTGATATAGTTTGAGAGATAAATTATTTTTAGATTATACTATTAGGTCAATTAATAGTGGGACGGAGGTAGTACATTTTAGGCCTATGAGGAAGGACAAACAGAAGGATACTCTATTATTCTATTAAATATGAATGAGTTCTTATTACCGATGAAGAAGTCATCAAAAGAGCATGAATTTGACAATGTGCTTAGTTTTGCATCATTTGCAAGTATTTGATATGTCTCAAGTTTCCAGGTAAATAAAATATCACAAGATTTACAGACTGAAATGAATAGTAATTGTTATGACTGGGCCGACCGAGTGAAGCGAGGGAGGACCTTTATATGGCCACTTTTTTGTAAATTGTAAGTTATTAATTGACACAAAAAGATTGGATTTGGTGTCCATGGTTGGTCTTTTTCACTTGACACAATTATCCCTCCCTTTTAGTCCAATTACTATAACTTCTTTATGTATCTTATTTTTCAGGGGTATAATTGAAAAGTAACTTTAATATGACATATTTAAAAATCCGTGCCTTGGAATTTTACAAATTTTATCTCGTTGGAAAGGTAATAAAAAAGTTACGCAATGAGTACAAACAACAATATCAAATTTAGAGTTTTTACGAAAAATTCGGAGGTATTTATCATTTTAGGCATAATTTTAGAAAAATTAAATATACATCCATTATACAAACCACCACAAAGGATACATAATACTTTATGTAACTATATTTTGATTTATGCATCAACTAATTTTCCGTTGCAACCAATATAACGATGTACTCCCTATGTTTCAAGAAAAGTGATACTTTCATTTTAGGCACAATTCTCGAAAATTGAATGCATACCATTATGCAAACCACCACAAAGGATGCATAACACATAATGCAACTATATTATGGTTTATGGATCGACTAATTTTCCGTTTCAGAAAAAAAATGATACTTTCACATTCCATTTCAGGAAAAGTGATACTTTCACTTCGTTTCGGGAAAAGTGATACTTTCGTCCTATTTCGGAAAAAGTGATATTTTCGTCATGTTTCGGGAAAGGTGATAGTTTCGCTATGTTTAGGGAAAAGTGATGCTTTCGCCCCGTCTCCGAAAAAGTGATACTTTCGTCTCATTTCAGAAAAAGTATATGGGGTGAAAGTATCACTTTTTTTGAAACGGGGTGAAAGTATCACTTTTCCCTAAACATAACGAAAGTAGTCGCCGATATACCTCATCTTCAGATTTTTCTTCGGTCGGTCCTCCCACAGTAGCAATGGTTGTACTAGTGTTACATATTGCTATCTTATATCCTAACTTAATTATGTACAATTTTATCTCATTAGGATTATAAGCTTCTGTGTTCTTGCTATGGTAGAATATTTCCTACCATTGTCATAATCTATATTTGTCATCTGTAATAATTAGTATGTTTTTTTTCCTTGAATGATATATCATTGACAATGATCAACGTGTTGGATTCTGCATTTTCATGTTGTATGCAGGTATTCCAAGGACTAACTCGATGGCAGAGATTTCAATGATGGGTCTAACCTCGCCCATAACTTGCCAAATTCTGATGTGATTCATTGAGGTGGATATGTTGTTAAAAGAAGCCCGATCTGAGTTTTGAAGGTGACCAAAACATCATGTATTTATTACCATTTTTCTTTAACATTTTTTGTTTGCATGATGCTCAATTTTATGGTATATCTTATTTTCTTTATATTTTGACTTTGGTATGTCCTTACCTCAATAATTACATGTTGCAAACTAGATTTATCTTTTAAGTCTCGAGTATAAACTAGAATATCTAAGTCACTTTTACATCTTAAGTTGCACCTATTCGAGAACCAGAAATGAAACCAAATGAAAGAACAATATGTTTCTTCCTTTTTGGTTACCTTCATTGTTGTGAATATATTTTGTTAGTTTAAGTTTTCTTTCATACAATATGGTGGAATGATTCCTATACTATAATGTTGCAGGGTTGAATATCAACGTACGTCTTTCGATGGGTGTGGCACAACATATGATATGGGTTATTTGAGGTGGTTTATGTCCTCATCCATCACGAGGAAAGTTGTTGGTTGTTTTTGTAGGAATTGGTTCTGCAATACTTTTAGAAATATATGAATTCTCTTATAAAAGGAGAAGGAGACACAAAATAAAGGGAGAAAAGAAGGGAGAAATTCTATTCATTAGTGTGTATTTACAAAGGTTTGGGACTCTATTTATAGAGTTACATACTTGGTGCCCAAGTAATGGGGTCACACTAAAGTGGGCATCTACATAATAAACTTCCGTTTATAACACTCCCCCTAGATGACCACTGTATCTAAGCAATTGCCTCATTAAAACCTTTGTCAGGAAAATCCAAAAGGACAAAACCTAATCGAAGGGAAAATAGTACAATTGTGTGAAAACTTAGAACAGAGTTGGACATGCATATGTTGCCTCATTAAAACCTTGACAAGGAAAACCCAGTGGGACAAAACCTTGACGAAGGAAAAAGAGTACAACGTGATAGTCCAGTAAAATACCTTTTACTATGATGCTCCACCTGATAAGTAATTCAGTTGAATCTTTGCTTGCAAATCTTCGAGTTGAGACTTCCCAATTTTGGTAAATTAATTTCTTGAATGCTAGAGATAGTAATGCTTTCGTGAGAAATCTTCCATTTGATGAAGTCTTCTTTTGTGTTAGTCTTCTAATAGTAGTGTTCTCGAGTCCTCATGCTTCTTTCATTTCAAATACATTAAGTACGTGTATCTTGGATTGCTGATTTCTTGGAGATGATTTGCAGAAATAGTTTTTGTAGTTTTTTCAACAAAGTGCCAAGATATGAAAACCTTATCATACGTGAACAAAAATTGTATTGGTGAGAAGGAAATCCAAATTTTCAGGAGATGACTAAGTTGATTTGGTTTAATCAAATATGGGCATCCACTAAACAAACTAAACAACCAAATTGATACAACTCCCCCTTGGATGACCATCATGTTGAATTAAATTGCCTCACTAAAACCTTGCCAACAAAACCCAATGGAAAAAAATTTGGACGAAGGAAAAAGAGCACAAATATCAACATTTTTGAAAGAAAATTAAACGTCAACGAGATGTTTCCTCGTTAAAACCTTGTCAGGAAAACCACGTGGGATAAAACCTGGAACGAAGGAAAAAGAGTACAACTTTTGACGTAATGGATGCTAACTCAACTATATGAGTTTTACATAAAACAAGCATCAAAATTATAACTCTAGTCTATATTAAAGACGAGTTTATGCTAGCATAATTCTAACTGCAGATTTAAGAAAGAAAAGAAAATAGAATTTGTGCTGCAAAAGGGTGGATTTTGGTGTTTTTAAGGACTCCTCAAGAGACCTATAACGTTGAAATCATCAACTAATTAATCCGTATTTTTGGTTGTGTACCAAATTTCTAAAAACACTTAAAGGATTGTTAAACCTTATGTAAGCAAATAAGGTGGATTCCTGAATAAAATTTGAATCCTCAAAAGATTACAAATTCAATATGTTCTTCGACCACATTTCTTGTGTCAATGCAATATGAGTCCTTCAAAGACTACCACGCCAAGTGCATTGTAATAAAGAGAACAATAAATGAATCAATCCTAGGGTCTGAGAAAAAAAATAAAACCCTCCAATCGTTTATTCAACAGTTATTTTTCTCATATAACGCATTATAATGACTACACCACCCTAAAATAAGTAGGATCGACAATTTTATGGTGTCAAATCTTGGATCCGAAATTGCGTCAATCGAGAAATTAATCCAACCTAGTTGGATTGTATGCCAAACAATCACATATGTCAATATTCCTCTGCAGAGGGGTTAACAACCACCATCATTTATTATTTTAGTGGCTACCATAAATGAATATTCGACAATCATATTAGCTTATCACGATTTCACATAATTTCCAGTGTATGCATACTTTGAAAAATTCAAAAAATTACTGGTACCAGCGCCACAGGCATGATAATCTCCTACTATTCAAATGGGGAGATATGAAATTTGAGAATGTGAATCGTATTATGATAGACTCTGTAGCCTATATAAAAATGCTACATGTTTGCTAGATGTGATTAAGTTTGCCTTTTCAAATGGCATAAGCTTAAATAAAAGCTAGATGAAATATTTTCACGCCTAGTAAATGACAGCCTTTTTCGATTTGATCAAGATGAGAGAAACGGATATAACTTTGAAGTTAATTAATATCAACGTTCGGTAATGTATATTCTCCCCCTGATTATGGCGGAAATATTTTCATCTCATATACGAAAACAAGTTTCGTAGAGTATTATCCGATTAATTCGAGGACATATACTAATACTAATTTCTGGATTATAAACACCTCCAGATTGGACAGTAGATTCTGATTTAAAGAGTCATAAAAGAAATTTTCCTAAAAATAAAATAAAATTGTAGTCTTCTTGACATACAAAATTAATCATCAACCAAGGATTTTATCGTCTACAACCAAAAACATTTAAAATATGTAAATAAATCTCCATATAATTGAGTGAACTCTAAGGCCAACGATCCAACGAGATAAAGATTTGGATTGAGATTATGGACACTTTATTTTCCAAAAGAAACTAAATTTTAAGATCAATTTAGTCACTACAGGGACTAATGATATATAGGCTTACAAGCCGGGTGCACCCTTTGATCTTATGTGTCTTTCGGTGTTCCAACAAGTGGAATAATCCGAATTTTGGAGATTATAATGAGGAAACAATAATTGCTCAATATCCATAAGGAATGCAGCAATTCCTCGTTTTAATGGTATTTTTTTTAATTCCTCGTTTTAATGGTATTTGTAATAATAACAATATTTTATGGCTACATCCCTTTTAAGATCGATAGGGAAAAACCAAACTTAATTGGCTAATTGATTTCTTTGAGAAAATATAGAAATCATCGTTACGATTTTTAGAGAAAATCCATTTTTTGGTTGTTGAATGATTTTCTTAGAAGGGATAGAAATCAATAACCAAAATTGGCTAAAAGTTCTTAGAATGCCAATTTTTACATCTCATTATAGAAAACTGATGGATAAAAACCAATATCAATTGGTTTGTACAATTTACCAAAATTTAATCGACAAAAATAAAAATAAAATATATCGTCGCTTTAGCCATCGCATAGGAAAAATCCACTTTGAGGTTAACGAATGGTTTCTTGTAAAAAAAATAGAAACCATATAGATAAATCACATGATCCTTGTATAGAGGACAAGGATACCAAATTTTATTGGCCATAGGTTTTTCAACCATGCATGTGATTAAATACCATAAAGGTAGGTAAATTACGATGACACCAATTTTTGGTGATTGCAGTTTCACTAAAGTAATAGAAACTGCTAACCATCTTCAATGGATTTCACGTCTTTTTTTTTCTATATATAAAAAAAAAGTTAGAGAAAAAAGGAAAAACGACCTTCAAGTCATTACCCATTGCATATAAATATACAAAGATATGATGATAAAAATCAATCCGGTAAATAATTATAAAATAACATGTTAAATAAAATAATAAAAAAAATATATAGGATATCGGAACTTTACTGGATTACAAGGCGAAACCCTTAAAAGCTTGGTGTCGTTACAAGCTTGGTACACCAGAAGATGGTTCCCTAATTATGATCTCCATTCATGTAAAAATCGTTTTGGAATAGCTTTGTGGCTCCAAAGCCCAATTGACCAATTAGGTGACGCGCACTTGAAATACAAAAATCAAAAGAATAATCAAAGTTAGTTCACCGTGTAAATATGAACAATTGATAAGAAAAGAAAATAAAACAAATCCTTCCCTGAACTTTTGGTTTTCGCTTTTTTGTTTGTTCCGATCGATGCGATTGCCCAGTTAGGAGCGTGCTAATAACGTCTTATAAAAGGAGAAGGAGACACAAAATAAAGGGAGAAAATAAGGGAGAAATTCTATTCATTAGTGTGTATTTACAAAGGTTTGGGACTCTATTTATAGAGTTACATACTTGGTGCCCAAGTAATGGGGTCACACTAAAGTAGGCATCTACCTAATAAACTTCCGTTTATACCAAGTTCCCTCATTACTTAGGATTTCTTGATGCATGTTCCCTTTGGATGCTACTTGACCCAAAACCAGGGCCGTCTTAGGGGAAAGGGGAGCTAGGTGGTCTGCTAGGGTCCCAAATTGTTGGGGTCCATTTTATTTTTTTGATAGATAAATTGTAGCACTTATAAGTGTTAAGAAAACATTTTGTTACAGAAATATAATTATAACAGTTATAATTGTTACTAAATATATGTTTAAGCGATAAATGTCACTAATATTTTAATTTTACAAATTAAAAATTAATAAGCAATTTCCTGTGGCTTATTTTATGCCAAATAACTAGTTTACATATAAAAATCTAGCTAAAAAGGCTGGAAAAAATTGAATAGCCTTCGGCCGCATAATTAAATTCAAATTATCGCTTTAAATATATAATTTGTCTCCCTATAAGCTGGAATCCCAAATTTATCTTTGATTTAGTAACCTTAAAAAAACATCATATATCGAGTTCGCCTAGGGCACCCAAAAAACGTAAGACGGCCCTTCCCAAAAAAACATGAATAGGAAGATCAAGCTCTGGTATTTCTTTTATTGACGAGTCAGCTTGCGATATAGCAGAAACAGGGTTCATCTGCGATGCAATAACATCCCTATCATTGGAAAAACAAAAATTTGGAAAGGAGTTGCAAAGTACAGATTAAAGACAAGGATGACTGCCAATAATGTTCTTGATATATCTAATCCTTATTTTTTTAATTACGTTATTTGAAGTGTAAGCGATTAAGCAAACCTTTTTCCAAGCTTAGTTGAATCTGCAAAGGCTAACCAATACCCTTCTTATGAGGATATCATAGGTGAACTATATGCCTGAAAACTCTTTGTAAACTTTAACCCTAGGTGGATCTCATGCTCCACTAGCTAATAACTTATAAGTTTTCCCATTCTAAAATAGAACAAACAGAATGGATACTTTCAATTCCAATAGTTGAGTTGGGCTAAAGAAATCGGTGTGTCATTTGGATATGCATACTTTTCATTCTTTGGACTATCAAAATAACAAAAATGCACAAGAAAATGAAATGGTATTACCCGGTGCGCATCACGGTTACTATTTAGTTTAATTTACGGAAAATGGGTCATTTGTCCAAATATTTTTAAAACATGGTTTAAATGGACGAGTAAATATTAGTATGGGTGAAATGGACACCAAAAAAATAACAAGGATGTAACTGAATTCATCCTGGCTTAAACTTAAAAAATAACGATGATGAAACTGAATGCATCCTGATGTAAATTAAAAATAAGAAAAAATATTTCAAAATGGGTCGGATGAAACTGTTTACATCCTGGCTATTTTTATATTTTTGTCCATTTAAACAGTATCAAAATCTAGATATCTTTTTCACCCAGGAATTATTGATTTTGGTCTTTTTAACCAATTTTGTGTTTAATTTATAAGCATCTAAATGACGACTAATTTGAAGCTAATTTTTTTGTGATATATGTTGTGAAATTGAAGACTTGACGATAACTTATTTCCTTGAAGTAAAATGGGAAGTTCACAAACCTAAGATGAATTGACTTTTTAGTAGCATCAATTGAAATGGGAAGTTTGTGAAATATATAGGGAAAATAAGTTCATGTAAGTTTACTGGATCTGAAGTTTGCAAACCAAAATGGATATTTCGTGAACTCCACGGTTTTCTATTTTGGGTTTAGTTGTATTCTGGGAAAGGGTTACCTTACCGGCTAAGGATTCATCGGGTTCAAGTTTGTTACCATATATATGAATATGTATTAGGCCTTGTAGAGATATAGCAATGGATCAATCAAGTATAGAGAAGTAGATTGTATGTGATTTCTTGTAATAGTTTCCAGGGAAAATCTAGGGTTTCTGGGAAGTGCAAATCTTTAAGGAGCAAGAGACAATGTTATTGTTAGAGCACTGCTCAGTCGAACTCGCAAGCGTTTCTATATCAAACTTGTTTGTAAAGTTTAGTTGCCAAAACTATATTTCTTGATTTCTAGTCTACTTATATCTAAGTCTCGGACTAGGAAAGTAAGTGTAGTTGAGCTCTAGACTCCACGGCATTCATCATGCAAAGACGAATAACTACTCAAGGAACTGGTGGAACTTCATCGACAAAAAGGTATGTGGAGACTTGAACTTATCTATCACTCAAAAGTCTATATACTCTATCTCCTATCTTGAGACAAAAGTCATATTGCTATATAGACTTCGATTATACACATTTGTTATTTCGAGTCGAGTTTATCTCGCTTATCTATTTCTCAAAATATGTGTGGGTAAGCTTTCGCATTGGCCAAGTTCATCTTTACTCGTGACGAAAGTCATGTTGATCATTTCAATTTCTTGAAAATCCCTTTGATGAAAAATAGTTTGTGAATAACAACTATATAACATCCTCTAAGAATGTTTCAATGATTGAAATAAGAGTTTAGAATATATAACCTTCAATGGATATAAACATTGTATGTGAACTCATACTTGTGTAAGTCCAAAATCCTTGAACCAAAGTATGTGTATTTTACTAGTTTAGGATGTTCGGAGCTAAGTCCACGTACCCGTACATGTACTTCCGGAAGTTCAGATCCCATGAATTTCTGCTGGAGTTTGTGAACTAAAAACAATCTCAATCTGGGTATGTAAGTATGCGTACCGGTATGCGTACTAAAGTGGGTTATTTTCTGAAAACGGTTTATTCATGAACTAAACATTTATATATATTAAGGAATGCAATCTTTGCAAACCATGTCTATAATGTTCATGTATCGATTCGAGTGAATCAAAATCGTTTTTGCTTCGATTATGTCTTGTATACTTCTATGAGATCTAAGCAATTGAACAACACTCTAACTAGTTCATTTGAGTCATTTGAACTAGTTATGGTGAAGATGAATAAGGTTTATATGAAAGTGCTCATATGGCTAACCATTGGTTAACTATTGTTGAACCAACTAGGTGTACACATTTAGGTACGGTTACATAAACCTAACTGAAGTATATTTCATTTGTGTATAACAAGCTAAGATTCGATCTAACGGTTGAAATATATTAGCTTGAATCTAATCAGGTTTTCATCTAACGGTTAATATTTAATACTTTGTTACCAAGGTAACTTAGATTGCAAACCCTGATTTGGAGACTATATAAAGGATAACTCTAGCAACTGTGAAACCTAATCCCTACACCTCCTGTGTGATACTAGTTGTATAAGCTAGAGTCGATTCTCCTTTAACCTTAGGTTTCTCATGAGACCCTGTAGGTTAATGACTTAAAGACTTCATTGGGATTGTGAAGCCAGACCTAACTATTTTCTCTTTAGTTGCGTGATCTGATCTTGTTTTTTCTATCGTATTTGAGTACAATCGTAAGATTGGATTGAGATTTATATCTCCGATAGGAAAGATATAAAAGTAGTCATAGATATATTCGTCTCATCGTTTGTGATCCCATAATATCTTGTTTCGCTAGTCGATTAAGATTACTGTGAGGTGATAGATATTTCTAGGCTGTTCTTCGGGAATATAAGTCCGGTATATCAATTGGTTCGTGTTCACATTGATATATCAAAATACGAAACAAAACTCTTAGGTATTTCTGTGGGAGACAAATTTATCTATTCATATAGACTTTTTTTGTGAGACAAATTTGCTTATTAAAGACTTCGACTTTGGGTCGTATCAACTCTTAGTTGTGGGTGAGAAATGCTAAGGGAATCAAGTACCTAGTATCCTACTAGGATCAGAGACGTAAGGAGCGCAACTGTACCTTGGATCAGTATGAGATTAATTAGGGTTCAACTACAGTCCATACAGAAGTTAGTTTGTAGTAGGCTAGTGTTTGTATAGGCTTAATATAATATGTGTTCAATATGGACTAGGTCCCGGGCTGCATTTTCGGTTTCCTCGTTAACAAAACTTCTGGTGTGTGTGTTATTTCTTTTTCGCATTATATTTTGTTATATAATTGAAATATCACAGGTTGTGTGTTGAATCGATCAATTGGGAAATTCAACCTTTGGTTGTTGATTGAATTGATTGATCCTTGAACATTGGTCTTTGGTACCGTTCAAGTTATTTCTCTTGTATTCAATCAAGCTCGTAGATTTCTATTTGTTTGAGTAAGGATTGAATCGAGAAATTGATATATAACTCTTTGATATACTTTTTATTAAGATTGAGTCTGACTATCTAGTTGATTCTCTTAAAAGTATATTGGAGTTAGTCCATACAGATTGTTAAGTGAAATATTGGGTGAGGTTGTTAGACCCACTCTTTTTCAATTGGTATCAGAGAAGGCAAACACGTTTAAAGACATCATAAGTCTGTGTTTGTAAGCGATCTAACTCTATGGACAGAAATTCGATGTCCATAAATGGACCACACCAGTCTTCGATGGATCAAACTACTTATGGTGGAAAATCGTTATGCGTGCTTTTATTGAAGCTCGTTATTTTCAAACATGGGTACGTGTTGTTAATGTCTATGATCCTCCGGTTAATATAGAAGACTATGTATCTATACCTAAGGATATTAATAGATATAGTCCAGAAGAAATCCTTACTGGAAAGCAAAATTCTGACGGCTTAAATGCTATCATTCATGGCATATATTACCCCAGATCTTCAGCATCATGTGACTACTTGCACGAAGTCTAAAGAAGCATGGGATATCTTAAAAGCCGTATTTGAAGGTGTTTGTGGGTGAAAATGGTTTTTGCTGATTTCGGTAATTTCGGGTGAGAAACGAATTTAAACCCTAAACAATATACTGCAAGGGAGTACTTTTAGATTCGAGAGATCAATATGTACAAGTCTGGCCTAAACCAATAAATGGTCGTTCCAGACTTTCTTCGGTCACAAAGTAAAGGAGAATGGGTTGGTTTTGGGGAGGGAAGCAAGGAAAGTGATGAGACCAGAATAGTTGATTCTGGAAGAGTAGTTGTGTTACGACTTGTATCAGAAAGTGAGAAGCTAACAGATGGAAAGCTAGCAAACGTTTTCTGAGTGGTGTATGTTTCCTGAATGAACTTATTGTTCGGTGGAAATAGGTAAGACATATTTATACAAGTCGAAGTAAAACGTACTCTGGTCTCATTAAGGAATGTAAAAATGGGTGAGTAAATGGGAGGAGGTGGTAACCGTTAACTCATGGAATTGATGTTCCATAAAACTGTTAACGCATGGAATTGATGTTCCATAAAACCGTTAACGCATGGAATTGATGTTCCATAAAAAAGAGGACTTCACCATTAACTCTCTGTATTTACTAACCGCCTCATCTTTAAGACACTTCCTTATGATGGGCGTAGTGCATGCCGCACGCTATATACCGCCAAACCAATACCCAAATAGGATCCCCCAGTTTGTGTTGATGTCTCGAATGTTTTTGTGGAAAACATGTAGCATATTGTTGTTCCTTGGAAAGTCTTACTTAGGAGACTTTCTAGCTTGGTGACCTTCGACGGTCGAGATTTTGCATCTTAAGACGAAACGTAGCCGTTGATCGTCGCACGCTTTCGTTTTTGGTGGCCGCATAGGGAAGGCCAGCATGGTGGCACGGCTAGGTCGGCATGCCACTGGCATGGGATACCTTGGCGTGGCCAAACTACGGTTTTGAGTCAAAGGTTACCATGTTGTTATCTGGTAACCTTGGACGGCTAGGATTTTCTCCTGGGATTGAAAGGGGACTGTTGATAGTCACACACCTTCGCTTTGGTAGCCGCATAGGGGAGGCTAGCGTGGTGGCGCATCTAGGTTGGTATGGCATGCCTTGGCATGGTTTGGCGTGGCCAAACTAGGGTTTTGGGTCAAAGGTTACCATGTGTTGTTTGGTAACCTTGGACGGCTAGGTTTTGCTCCTGTGATTAAAGGGTGACCGTTGATTATCGCATGCCTTCACATTGGTAGATGCATAGGGAGGGCCAGCATGGTGGCGCGGCTAGGTTGGCATGCCACTAGTACAAATCTTCACATTGGCCACACTTAATCGCCATGTCCATAGGCTTTTGGTCTTGCTTATGTAACTAAATTTCGACCCAAATCGCCTCAGTTTTAAACGATAAAATTAATGTTTCTTCAGTTTTTCTCGAACCCGTTCCGACTCGGTCAAATTTTGAAATCAAATGTCTAGTCTTGATCATGTAGCTAAATTTTGACGCAAATCACCTAAATTCGAAAAGATGAAGTTACAATTTCTTTAGTTTTCCTCGAGCTCTTTCCAACTCGATAAATTTTTCAAATTGAAGTGTCGAGTTTTGATTATGTAACTAAATATTGACCCAAATCGCCTCAATTCTAAATGATAAAATTACCGTTTCTTAAATTTTTCCCAAACCCGTTTCGACTCGGTCAAATTTTGAAATCAAATGTCTAGTCTTGATCATGTAACTAAATTTTGATACAGATCGTCTCAATTCGAAAGGATAAAGTTGCAATTTCTTCATAATTATGAACAAAACTCGACAATTACCCCAATATTGGCTGCAACATGCCATGTAACCCCAATATTTAACAAAAAAACCTCTGCATTTTTTTATTGGTGTCAGTCAATCCTAGTCAAGGATCATTGAAAATAAAAGACCAAAGCCTTTACTTCTGCCTTGTACTCCCCTAATTATTAATTATTATTAATAATATGATTTCAGGTGAATTTCCTCTGTTATGGTTAAAAGCTGAATCAAGCTCCCTTCATACAGCTTTTGGCCCCACCGGAAAATATATCGGCCAATAAAATCTCTTGAATTTTTTTTGACCAATTGTAAATTGGTATCTCTGTCCAGGTATCTCTCGTTGGGTAGAATTTTGTTATTTACGTCCGGATAAACTTTATTATGCCCAATATATTTTATCCTCTTCTCTTGGTGTGCAACAAGGTGACCCTCTCGGACCCTTGTTATTTGCATTGACACTTCACCCCTTAGTGAAGTCTATCGTGTCTCAATGCAAAATTGACTTGCACGCTTGGTACCTGGATGATGGTACGATAGTTTGGGATACATTGGAGGTAGCCAAGGCTTTGCGCATAATTCAAACTGAAGGACCAGATAGAGGTTTGCATCTTAACATAAGGAAGACTGAGATCTTTTGGCCTTCTTTTGACCCTAGGAGTACAATGGATGGTGTCTTTCCTTCGGATATTGGTAGGCCTTCTAAGGGCGTCAAACTTTTGGGTGGCCCAGTGAGTTTAGACATGGACTTTATTAGTGGTATGATGTTGAACAGGGTGCACAAAACAGTTCAACTAATGAACGCGATCAAGAAACTCAAGGACCCTCAAAGTGGGATGCTTTTGATTTGCAACTGTACTGGCGTGTCTAGACTTTATTTTTCTATGCGAACTACCAATCCTGCTGCAATACAGCCGGCTATCGATCTCTTTGATGACCATATTTTTCAGTATTTGAGGCTTCTGATCACTGGAGATGGTGCTGGTTTTGGTCCTTTACAAAAGAGATTGGCTACCTTACCTATTAAGTATGTCGGACTCGGCATTTACACCATGGTGGATACTCGTACTTATTGTTATCTTGCTTCTCGAAGTCAGACTACTTCAGTACAGAAGACGATCCTTGGTAATTTATTCTCAGCAGACAAAGATGTAGCTTATCAGTTGGCTCTTCATACCTTCACCCAGGTATGTGTATTACCGTCTACTTACTGTGTCGATGAATCTACCCCCCCTTCTATGTATTCCTTGGAAGTTGTTTATTTTGATGCAGTTAAGAAACAAATCCCAGACCAATTCCATATGTCTGAAAGAGATTCCATCCTATGGCAATGTAATCGTATCAAGCATGCTCGGGACTATCTTTTGGCGGTACCCATTAGCGGGCTCAACCAATGTCTTGGACCTATACAATTTAGATCCGTGCTTTGCTATCATTTGGGTATTCCTCTGTTTGCTGAGAACAACTGGTGTCCAAGTTGTAACAAGTCTATGGATATTTTCGGAGATCACACGCTTCATTGTGCTAAAGATATTGGTTATAAATTTCTTCATGATGTGGTTTGTGATGCTATTGTTGACATTTGTTACAAATCCAACGTGCTTGCTCGCAAGGAAGTTTCTCTAGGTCTTCAGTCAGACGATGGTAAAGACCTAAAACCTGCTGATATTCTTGTCCTCAACTGGGAAAATGGGCAAGACGTTTGTATGGACGTTACAGGTGTCTCTCCTTTTACTGGTGATAGTGTCCGTTCTTTCGCCCCCGGTAAGGCTATTTCAGGTGCGGTTTCTTGCAAACGGGCCAAATATTTGGACAAGTGCGCGGCTCACGGATACGATTTGGGTGTACCAGCCTTCACCACCTTGGGAGAGCTTGGTGAGGACACTTTGATTTTTTTTTTAAGCGTTTAAGGAACTGTTTAGTTAATAATGATGCTAGTAGTGGTTTTGGTAGTTTTATTTTTTATCGATTAGGTGTTACTATCCAAAGAGGAGTTGGGCCCAGCTTATTGCTAGGTTTCCAACTAAGAGCTCTGTGTAATAATTTGTCATAATTAAAATCAAACTAAAATTAATTAAATAATTATTTAATATTTGTTTATAAATTAAAAAAAAAAAATTGTAAATAAGAGCTTCTGGCCCCACCAATTTTTTTTTAAAATAATAATAATAAACAAATATTCACTTTAAGTAAAATAAAAAATTGCACGGGTAATTTTCTTTCTTGGGCAATCAATCTAAGCCCTGCAGTGTACGGGCGCACATCTAGTTAAAAGAAAGATAAAAAAAATATATATTGTGCGCCCAACTAAAAGAAGAAAAAAAAACTGATGCGTGTCTTTGATGGAAACAATGTGAAAATAGTTTTCTCCTCCACAGTAGAGTCTGGATCTAGTGATTCATCCTCATCTCCTCTATCTTAGGTATAAGATTTCTCCTCCATCTGATATTTTGCCAGAAAATCAGGGTTATTCATTGAAATTTTGTTCTACAATTTTGGAAACATATCTGCATCGCCATAGGATGATGGTGTTGAATGGAAGAAGAATATCAAGCGGTAATAATCTCAGTCAAAAATCTTTCGATTTGAACCCTCACAATTTTTGGGCGGGATGAAAATCAAAAGAAAATCCTTTTGGGCGGGGATTATTCCCGCTTGGTGTTTTGGAATAGCTATAAATCTCAATCCTAAAATCAACTAAGAGGTATATCTTTTTTGGGGAATTATCAGAGATCAAATACAGCAAGGTATATCCTTTTATGCTTATCTATAGCTAAATAACTTATGATTTCAATCAAGTTCTATTCAAAATTAATTTTTGTTATTGTTTTCGATTTCAATCAAGTTCTATTCAAAATTGATTTTTGTAGCGCTGTGTTAGAAGTGATAGCCATTAGAAAAAACTATTTTAGTTTTGTTATCATAGATGATGAATGCAAGGTGTATCATTTTTATGCTTATTTATAGTTAAATAACTTATGGTATTTTATTTGAAAGATGCATGAGCTCATATTGAATCTTCAATATTTGTTGATTAATGTATATTTTATCTGTACTCTGCAGGAACTAAAATCAAAGAAAGAAAAGTTAAAGAAATTGGGGAAAAAAGGTAAACTTCTGCTTATTTTTTGATTTACAACTTTGTATGCGATTTCAATCAATTTCTCTGCAAAATCCTGTTAAAAAGTTAATTATTTTGTAGAGATGTATTATAAGCTCATAAACTATTCATCTGGGAACAACCAGTAATACAGATATACTCAGCTAATCTCAACAGCATTAGCACCCCTATTCTTTGAGTCTGCAGACCAAATGTACAGTTATAAGAGAGAGCCATTAGCTAGATAGTTTAGTTGTAATCTGAGTTTACATGTTATATGAATCATGTTGACTGAATGTATTAGATAATTGAATCGAGGCAACTCTTTGGAAGGTTAAATATGAACTGGAGCTTCTATTATGTTCTTCTCTGGTGTATGTTGACACTCTACGAAAAGTTAGTTCTAGAGCATGGAGATTTAACTAACTTATTGGGTATATTCTTACAGGATAATCACATGCTATTATTCATAAATAGAATGGACTTGCACAAGAGCAGTTAATTGCGCTTAACTGAAAAGAATAACAAAGGAGGTTCTTTCTCGACTCAATAATATTCCTATTACTGTTGTGTTTGGTTGATAGCAGTTTGTGTCAACAGCTTAGGAACTTAAGATTGAACCGTTACCATTCAATTTGGAATATTCTCTATCATTTACAAATTTTACAACATTTCGATAGAATGGGAAGTGTTGATTGCTTAAAACATTCATTAGCAACTTTTTAATAAATTGATTGCAAGAATACCAGCTTTGTTAGGGATTAAGTTAACTTCTATTAAGCTATTAAGGTTATACTTCAGTTTTGATTATTAACTAAATTTTGACCCAAATCGTCTGAATTCTATTTTTTTTTCATAATGGTTACTATAAAAGAGCATATGGTTTGACCTGCCTTAGTTTCGAACTTTATTGCATGCATCAAGTGAAAGCTTCTTATGTTCATTACTTGAAATTTTGTTTTGTTTAGTTCTATAAGGTCTGGATGACTCTAAGAACTAATGGTTGAATGCTAGGACATTTTTAACATCCATAAATTAGGTGAATATATTCAAAGCTACCAAGAAAAACTCATTTTACTAATATATGATCACTATTTGGAAACTGCAGTTGTGCTTCTTTTTTTTATTTAAATCACATGAAGAAATAAAAGCTAGATATTGATTTTATATATACATGCCAACGTGCAGTTTCGAGCATTTTCAGTTAAAACCTATGGAAGAATTTGAAAATTTGCAATGATAACATTCTTAAGTTTTACAACAGTTGCCTGGGATTTGCTGCTTTTGGATTTGATTTCTACTAAATCAGCACTTTGAAACGAGGAGAGAAAATCCACAAAAGGAAGGAATTTTTCTAAAGAATCACTTAAACTGATTCAAAGTTACTTATAGGTATGTTTTCAAGCCTTGTTGTACTATGCACCAGTGTTAAGTACTTTGTATTTTTTCTCTCCATAGAGCTGCTGTAATTCTCTGTTGACTGAACAGATCACCGTTGACTCTAATTTAACAAACACACTGACCCTAGAGCTGTTGCAATTCATCCAGATTTATTTTGCCCCCATCTTCTCCAGATTCAGTATGTTTCATTCCAAAACAAAATGGATGAAAGCGATGTCCCTTTTGTTTATTCCTGTTTCTTAGGATGCTAGCTGTATGTATGCACGCTATTAGTGACTTACTGGAGCATTGTGTTGAAAATTTGTGTAAGGTCTTGATTTGATGTCTTATAGCCTCTGCTTATGTGAATCGATATTCGAGGAAGAGGTTCCATTTTTCTCTGATTTCATGTAATGGTTAATTCGTCAACAAAAAGTCCGATATCAGGTGTCTATGTGTTTGCTCAACAACATTAACACCCCTATTGTTTGAGTCATCTGCAGAATATTTTTTATGTTTGATAACCTACCTAATACACTGCATTGTTATTCTAATTTTAGCATTAGAATTGGGATTGAGTGCTCAGCAACAACCTTACCCCTAACTCTCTATATTATATGTTTCTTGCAAGCCGTAAACTAACATATAAGTATGATTGCTTTAATATTCTTTTGATGTAAAAACTGTGACTAGTTAGAAGACCCATGCTGACATTAGTTTACCATCTTCCTTCATTTTCTTTGTTTGATGGGCGACAATCTTTGTTTCCCAGTAAAAGAAATAATGCAAATTATGCAATTCCACCTTGGTAGGATCAGATATAATTTTGGAAATTTTCGTCTTTGACTTGCATTTTTGCACCCACTGTTTTTAACATCAATGTGATTTCCTCATACTGAGCATGTGAACTGTGATCTACAAAGAATGTTGTTCTGGTTCCGTATAATTCAATAGCCACGATCCACCAATTTTATAAACTTCATTAATGTGACTTTTGACTGCAGGTTGTGTTTTTTTGTGTGTTGGGTTACTTTTGTCTAATCCATTATTTGCGCTTTGATTAATGCATATTTTATCTGCAGGGACTAAAATCAAAGAAATAAAAGTTGAAGAAATTGTTGAAAATCAATTAGATTCATCCAAAATTTAGGGGAAAAAGGTAAATTTCTGCTTAGTTTTTGATTTACAACCTTGTGTTTGATTTCAAACAATTTCTATGCAAAATCCTGTTAATAAATTGATTATTTTTAGCACTGTATTCGATTTCAGTCAACCTTAGATTTTGACATACTCAGCTAAGTTCAAACAACACTAACACCCCTATACTTGGAGTCATCTGCAGACCAAATGTACAGTCTTAAGTGATAGCCATTAGCTAGATAGTTTAGTTGTAATCTGAGTTTACATGTGATATGAATCATGTTGACTGAATGTATTAGATTATTGAATCGAGGCAAATCTGTGGAAGGTTAAATTTGAACTGGAGCATCTATTGTGTTCTTCTCTGGTGTTTGTTGAAACTCTATAAAAATTTAGTTCTAGAGCATGGATATTTAACTAACTTATTGGGTATATTCTTGCAGGATAATCACATGCTTATGAGATTTAAC
This sequence comes from Papaver bracteatum, assembly GCA_023529315.1. Classification (NCBI taxonomy): domain Eukaryota; kingdom Viridiplantae; phylum Streptophyta; class Magnoliopsida; order Ranunculales; family Papaveraceae; genus Papaver; species Papaver bracteatum. The sequence continues at coordinate 48,414 of JAJJWX010000229.1, forward strand.
TAAATTTGTGTAAGGTCTTGATTTGATGTCTTACAACCACTTCTCTTATTACATCAAGATTGGGAAACTAAAGTCTATCAAGTACCTTTGTAAATATCTTCTATCTCTTGATTCTTTCAGAGATACGTAACAACCACATACATATGCTACATTTCAAGTCCTTTTGAAATTACCAAGCTAACTAAGTAGCAAAATGCTATAATGCTCATTACAACAAAGTAAACAATTCCAGGGATTTATGAGATACCTCGCGCCACAAGGAGAGTCTTTATACCATTACGACTTCATTATTATCGATGTGCTTTGTGACAAATAATCATGTATGTCCACATGATTTACACTTGGTTGGTTAGCACTACCATACCAAATACCTATATATTTGTCAAAGAATCAAATTCTACCTGGATTGTGTAGGCCAAATATGCTCTTTATTGTTGATATTCAAACAATAATAAGCATGGTTCGATCTCATGGTGTTCGATTTCCTTTAGCAACTGTATATGAAAATAATAATCATTAATATGCTCACATGATCTTTCCATTGACTCGTATGTGTTCTCATGTGGCATCTCCATCTTCCTCTGTGGAAGAGGTTCCATTTTTCTCTGGTTTCATGTAATGGGTATATTCTTGCAGGATAATCACATGCTTATATATATTTGCCCCTTTAGTTTATCCTAATTGTGTATTACTAAGTTGTAGTTCTCTTACAGACTCCGGCTAAGCTCTTCTTATCAAAGTATTTAGCTAATTTTTATTTGTCACTGGGTAGGAGATTTTGCTTATGAATTGTTACATTTTTGAATCTCGATGGTATTCGTAAGTCTGAAACTTTGTCTACAAATTATTGGTGTACTCGGCCTTGTCTTATATGCCACTTTCTTTAGTTTTCTACTGTGTAATTATGGGTTTGTGTGGCATGATTAGGGGTTTCTATGATGAAATTGCATATGGCATGTTTCAAATTGTGCTGAATTTATTGGTAATTTCAAGACTTGTATGTCTAAGTTCTTCGGGGATAACAACAGTTTTGAAATGAAACATATTTATTAGTTATTGCAAGGCTTGTATTTATGAACTGATTTATCAGTTTCAGCTTTCATTGGAGTTCAACTGATGCAATTGATCTTCTGGTTCTGTAGCTTGGTTATCGCTCTTGCTTCTAAGAAACGGTACTTGGGAGAACCAGTTGTCTCTCTGATTTTGGATTTAGCTGAAAAGGTACACGTTTCTGTTTTCAGCATTTGTGCACGAAAATGGATTTCATCCGACTACCGCTTATTGTAAAGGCATAGCCTCTACGATTTTATCACTTAAAAAAAGTGAACGTGACTGAGTTGTAGATCAAGTCTCCCAGTAGAGTCAGCGGTTCTGCCTGGCCTCATCTTTTGTTCATGCTTATCCAAATTCCAGCATACTCAAACAGTATATATAACAATTGAAACTAGTTGAGCAACTTGAAAAACACTTGAGATATTATTTGTGTTTGGGCTAGATTCCTGCTAATATTGCTTTGTTGTATAAGATAGTGTGTTCTGTAGATGCTTTATCTATCCGATTCAGGTGTTAATAGTTACTGGTTCTCTTTGCGTTTCAGAATGGATAAATCCTGGATGAGTACTGATAGAACGAAGAAACGCTTTAGAGAAGGAGTCGCGGTGTTTCTGCGGTATGCTGTCAACCATCTCAAGGAGGAGGGTGAGACATATGATGAATTTCTTATGCCGTGTCCATGTAAGGATTGTTTAAATTTCTGTGCATACTCAGTTGGCGATGTAGAAGATCATTTATTCTTAAATGGAATCGATCAAACGTATACTATTTGGAATAAGCATGGGGAAAAGGATGAGGCAATAACTAGTAGTAGCCGATTAACGTCAAAAATGGTATGCACGCTGAATTTGAAATGGGATCTCCCACTGATGTTCCAGACGAATATTTTGGAATGGGAACTCCCACTGATGCTCTAGACACTATAGATATGATTCAGGATGCAGAAGAGTTCGCAGATGACCATGTAAAGTTCAAAAAATACTTGAAGATGCTGAAAATCCCTTATACGAAGGATGTCCCAACTTCACAAAGTTGTCTGCAATTGTGCAATTGTTAAAGTTGAAGAGTAAGCACGGTGCATCAGACATGTTTTTTAATGAATTTTTACCCTTGTTAAAGGACATGCTTCCTAAAGAAGGTAATTTAATGGCGAGGAGTACATATCAGGCAAAGAAAATATTGAAAGCAATGGGTTCAGGGTACACAAAGATACATGCATGTATCAACAACTACATTCTTTATTGGAACGAGTACAAGGATGAAAAAGTGTGTCCTACTTGTAAAACACCCAGATGGAAAGTTGACAGGGATGGTAGAGTGTATGAGAATGTTCCATCAAAGGTGTTGTGGTAATTCGACATCATCCCAAGATTTCAGCGGTTGTTTCAATCGAGGCCCACAACATAATATTTGATATGGAACCATACTACTAGAAACAAAGACGGTGTTTTACGTCATCCGGAAGACTCACATGCTTGGAAAGAGATAGATAACAATTTCCCAGAAATTAAAGGTGATCCAAGAAATTCGCGGTTATCTGTTTCGGCTGATGGAGTTGATGTAAACACATGCACCAAACATCATAGTGTATGGCCTATTTTGGTTGTGATTTACAACCTTCCACCGGGGCTATATATGAAGATAAAGTTCATCATGTTGTCGTTACTTATAGACGGTGCGCCTGGAAACATCATCGATGTATTTTTAGAACCTCTTGTTAAAGATTTTCAATTCTTAATTGAGAAGGGAAAGAGAACATGGGATGCATATGCCCAAGAAATGTTTACTCTACGTGCAGTTGTTTTGTGGACGATAAACGATTATCCTGCTCTTGGTACATTATGTGGTTGTCGCTACGCTGGATATCATGGTTGTGTGGTGTGTCGGAAAAAACTCACAGTATTAGGCTTCATGACTCGAACAAGAATGTTTATGTTGGTTATAGAAGATTTTTACCCTATGAGCATCCATTCATAAGGCATAAGAAGGAATTTGGCAGAAAACAAGAGTGGGAGACTGCTCCAGAACCAATGACCGGGGAATAAATATATGAGGAGGTTAAATGTATAAAGAATTCATGGGGAAAGAAGGGGACGAATAATCAAGGGGAAGACGTGCAGGCTACACCTGGAAAAGGTGGAAAGATGAAGTGCATATGAAAAATGAATACTCAAGAAGAAGATGTGCAGGATACACCTGGAAAAGGTGGAAAAATAAAGCGCATCATAAAAATATCAAAGGAAGTCGATAGGTCAGGTGAGGAAGAGGAAGGCAGGGAAACCACTTACTGGAACAAGTACAACATATGGCAGCGACTACTTAGATATTGGCGTTATAATGATGTCCAACACTATATTGATTTCATGCACGTCGAAAATAATGTGGGACAAAGTCTTGTTGGAACGTTACTGCACAACGGGAATACAAAAGATGGATTAAACGCCAGAAAGGATTTGGTGCGTTTGGGGTTAAAATCGGAGTTACACCCTAAGACAGATGAAAAAGGAATGATACTTCCTGCAGCATGTTATACATTAACCACGGAAGAAACAGACATATTCTTGGAGACACTATCCGAGTTAAGAGTTCCATAAGGGTATTGTTTGAATTTTTCCACCCTTGTGAACCTAAAAGAGCGTAAGATGATCGGGCTTAAATAACATGATTATCATATGCTTATGCAACAATTTTTGCCCGTCGTTATTCGGTCAATTATTCCTACAACTGTGAGATATGCTATTATCAGGTTTTGTTTCTTTTTCAGATCAATATCTGCTAAAGAAATCAAGGTGGAAGAGCTAGATAAATTGCAATAGGATCTCTGTGTGACGTTATGCTTACTAGAGAAGTATTTTCTTCCATCCTTCTTCGACATCATGATTCATTTAACTGTACATCTTACCAGGGAAGTGAAATTATGTGGTTTGGTTTCCTTTCGATGGATGTATCCTTTCTAAAGGTGTATGAAGGTTATAAAGGGGCATGTGCGGAACAAGAATCAACCTTGTGGATGCATTACCGAAGAGAATGTTGCAGAAGAGACGATTGAGATATATTGTGAGTACCATAAAAGCATCGGGATAATTGGTATTCCAATGGATAGGCATAATACATCTCAGGAGGGAGAACCGCTATCAGCTGAAGAGTCGTGTATAGCTACCCCTGAACAGTTGAGACAAGAACATTTCTATGTAATGCAGAACACGCCTGAAATTGAGCCTTATATAGAGTAAGTATTAATTTGTTGATTTTCCTGTATTTTTTTTTTGGTACAAAATATAATAACATTGGTTATTGTACATCCAGCCGACACAAGCTCTATTTGGAAACTAAATATTCTACTAAAAAGCGAGCATGGCTGGAGAAAGAGCACTTTAACTCTTTTGGCGATTGGCTGGAAACTAAGTCAAGGTTCATCGTAATAATGAATTTCAGGTTGAGAAAGAGTTGGAAGCCGACAGAGAAAGTATCTCAGAGAACTTAAAATGGATATCTCACGGCCCGCACTACGAGGTAATGAAATACACTGTGTATCACATCAATGGATATCTATTCCGCACAAGATACCGTGATGGTAGAATTCACTAGAATAGTGGGGTTAGCGTCGCGACAAATGACATGCACATATCTAGAGATGATGGCGTAACATATGGTAAAGCTTCTTATTATGGTGTCTTGCAAGAGATATGGGAGTTAGATTACTCTGAAAGAAAAGTTCATCTGTTCAAGTGCAATTGGGTTGATAATAAACGTGGGGTCAAAAGAGATGCTCTTGACTACAAGATTGTTGACCTTACTATGTTGGGATACAAAAATGATCCTTTTATTTTAGCCTCACAAGCTAGGCAGGTATTTTATGTCAAAGACCAGTTAGATAAGAAAAAATATATTTTATGTCAGCGGATCGAGTCTCCGCTCACGAGTTTGGAGATCTCATGAAATACTCCCATTATGTAAAATTTAGTTAAAGTTCTTAATGTAGTGTATCATCTTTCCTATTAAAAAAAAGTATATTGTTTTTGTGACACCTCCCAAAAATTATAGAGATGCATGTGATGATGGCAACGATGAGGGATTCAGTACAGTAATCTTTTCTGGGAATGATAATATCTTGCCGCATGTATATCCACAAGACTTGGGTAAAGAATCCCGAAATGCTTACTTCCGAACTGACTGCCGGGGTTTACTTATACGTAAGCCAAAATGACACATTCCTACTGCAATCGTAGTTTTGGAGTTATAGGATCCAATATCAATTTGATGTAATATTTATGTTTTTTTCTTTTGGAAAGAGGTAGATAAAAATTATTGGTTGTAGATCTAAAGTTTTTCATTAAATATATTGGATAAAAATATACAATCTTTTGTGAATTGATAAGTTGAACATGTTTTGTTGGTCTCACAGATGGCTCCTGTCGTTTGCAGTCCCTTTTAGATTTGTATGAAAAGTTTACGATATGGTTTCCCATTTTGTATTTTGGCGTGGTTATCAATAATGTATATCGGGAATTCTAGGGAAAATAACACAATATAACTCCACTATACACGGCTGCACCCGCTGTAGTGTAATTCCCTTGGAAGCCATATCACTTGTAATATATCATTCTATACACCAGACCTTGAGGTTTCTATATTGCGGTGAACAAGCATAAACATTATCTCAGCATATGTTGCTTGAAAATTAAGCATATTAGGAGCATTAGGCCTAGAAAAGACTCAGTAACAATCATGGCTAGTACTTTAAAAGTTAAATTTCAATTTCATGTGACTAATGGACCCGACACTATGGTCACAATTTGTTTTTCGTGTATCCATATCATAATCCTCCCAAAAAAATAAATGGTGTAACCATATGTCAATCTTTTGTCATGTTTGATAAAATGTGACAATTCCTTAGTATATGCGTGTCTAATAAATCAGATATTATGGACACATAAACAAACCAATGTGGCTAAATAAATCCTCTTTCCGCCACGGATTAATAGGTGTGTCTATTTCCATCCTATACTTTCGACACATACAAAATTATTTAATGTGGCCATATACGCATTTATGGCTACATGTGATGGGATTAGACTGAAAACTGTGACCAAACGATACCCTATGGCTACAGTCGATGGGTTTAGGATTAAACCTATGACTAAATGGTGCACTTTTGCTACATGTTAGTACAAAATGTGTCTATAGTTATACTGATGACCAATAGCCACGCAAATAACCCGAAACGTGGCTGGGCTGTAAACCAAAACCATATGGTACGCCTTGGTGCGGTTTGGCGTGGCCAAACTAGGGTTTTGGGTCAATGGTTACCATGTGTTGTCTGCTGACCTTGGACGGCTAGGATTTGCTCCTATGATTGAAGGGAGGCCGTTGATTGTCGCACGCCTTCGCTTTGATAGCTGCATTGGGGAGGCTAGCAAGGTGGCGCATCTAGGTTGGCATGGCATGCCTTGGCGTGGTTTGGCGTGGCCAAATTAGGGTTTTGGATCAAAGGTTACCATGTGTTATATGTTAACCTTGGACGGCTAGGATTTTCTCATGTGATTTAAGGGCGACCGTTGATTATCGCACTCCTTCGTTTTGGTAGCCGCGTAGGGAAGGCCAGCATGAGGGCACGGCTAGGTTGGCTTGGGTCCATGGCGAGGTGCGTTTGGTATGGTGGGGCCAAGGGCTTGGCATGCCATCGGCACATGGTTCGGCTAGCATGGCAAGGGCCACGGCAAGGTGCGATTTGGCTTGGCATGGTGGGTCCAAGGGTTTGGCATGCCGTTGGCATATGGTGCGGCTAGCATGGCTAGGGCCAAGGCAAGGTGCGATTTGTCTTGGCATGGTTTGCCATTGGCACATGGGTGCGGCTAGGATGGTTGGCATGCCTTGGCGTGGTAGGTGTGGCTGGCACGGTTTTCCATTGGCACATGGGTGCGTCTAGCATGGTTGGCATGCCTTGGAGCGGTAGGTGTAGCTGGAAGGGCTTGCCATTGGCACATGGGTGCGTCTAGCATGGTTGGCATGCATTGGCACGGTAGGTATGGCTGGCATGGTTTTCCATTGGCACAGGAGTGAGACTAGCATGGTTGGAATTCCTTGGCGTGGTAGGTGTGGCTGGCATGGATTGCCATTAGCACTGGGTGCGGATAGCATGGTTGGCATGCCTTGGCACGGTAGGTGTGGCTGGCATGGTTTTCCTTTGGCAAAGGGGTGAGGCTAGCATGGTTGGAATTCCTTGGCGCGGTAGGTGTGGCTGGCATGGTTTTCCATTGGCACAGGGGTGTGGCTAGAATGGTTGGCATGCCTTGGCGCGGTAGTTATGGCTGGCATGGTTTTCCAATTGCACATGTGGCGTGGTAATTAGGGTTTTGGCCTATCAAAACCCTAATTAGTAATTAGAAAAAAGGTACCCTGGTAATTTTCTCGCAGACTTTTTAAAGGGTTCAATAATTGTGTTTAAGTCATGTGGAGTCACTGTCTGACTAGGGTTTTACGACTTTACCCCTAAGTTAAAAACCACCATCAACATTGAGTCCCCTGCTTAGCTCGGAATAGGGCCATTGTTGCGAAGTAAGCATAAGATGGTGACAGAAAAGGATAGAATCGAAATGTAAATCATGCAAGATGGTCAGGAAGATCCGTCTAACCTTTTTCGGGAAGCAGAGAGAATTTGCGATCCTTGTGTTCGGAAGATTTGCATAGATTCTCTTTGCGGTGTTGACCGTGAAGGGATGAGATAAGAAATCGTTAGTTTAATATGGCTACTCAGCATCTTGACTGGGTTAGGGAACATCATGATGTTGGCGTGGCGAGTTGGTGCTGGCGCGGCAAGTCATGGCATGGACGGCTTAGCATGATGGGGCCGTGGCAATGGAACAGATGGATTCGAATGGTGTGGTCACGGTAAGGCATGGTTTGGTGAAGTAAGGAATGCGCGGGCGGCTCGGCACGGTGCAATTTGTCTTTGCGGGACCGATTTCCTCTTACTCAACTCAAATTGGGAGTCCTTTCCTCTTTTAGACGTTAAAGTAACATACTCTCCTATCTCGCCTAGCTTTCATTGGGGTTTTGATGAGGGGTTTCATTTGAAGGTAATTTCCCGGTCATGATGCCATCATGTTCCGCCTATTCAGTCCGTGTTTCTCTTTCTTTCTTTAGGGTTTCCACAGTATTTACGCCGGTGAAGTTGCGTCGTATTACCAGTTTTTTCAACAAAGAGATTTTTTGTAGAGTCCAACTTTCTTCATCATGTCGATCAGAAATGAATCATCATTGAGCCGGCCATGTTCTCCAGCCAAACGTGCTAGGCTCGACTCTTGCAACAATTCCCATATCCGAGTTTTTTGAGTCAAGAAGATCATACCGGTATGTTTTTTATTGATCAACAAAATAACAAAGTTTCCCTTATGTGTAGAGATATCTCGTCGAAGCATGCATTACCATCATTGATGAAGATGATTTGGTTACTCCGTTTTCTTCAAGCTCCATCCTACTATCCGTTGTAGATTTGGAGAACGTCGACTTAGGAATTTCTTGTCATGAGTATCCCAATGCGGGTTTGTTGTTCGGAACCTGTATGTGGTGTCTTTCCTTTAACTACCGAAACGTCGGTGGTTTTATGGTGCGGAAGGAATTTGTGACTCTTTACACAAATATATGGAGGATATATGGCCATATTGACACCAGGAACGTGGTGCAATATTGTTCATCTGCTTCAGTTTCCATAGTGAATTGTATCTTGCCGATGGTTGTTGGAATGGAGAGTAAGTCTATCCGTGTCATCGCGGAAGCAACTATTTAAAAGTGGGAGAACATGGTGTCTACCTGTGAATCTCTGATGTTCAACATTAAATGGTTGTGACATCGTCTTAAGATTGTGAAAGTCGACAGAGCCGGCATTTTTTATACGAAATTTATTCTAAAAGAGAAGAAAGCTTTGGCCATGGAGTCACAGAAGGTGGAAGAGTCAATCCGAAACTTGAAGAGTAGGACTGAAAAGTATCAATGATAGCTAAATATGATGCTTTCTAGGGATTATAATATTTTGGATGGGATTTTCTAATTTATGTGGTCATGAGATGTTTGGTCTCTTTCTGGGTTTTAAACATGCTTTTGGTCTTTCGCTTCCCTTTTTTTTTTTGAAAGAACAAGAGAATTTTATTGATTTACTTTAATCAAATAAAGGAAAGGAAAAGACTTGATATTTGGGATGTGGAAGAAAGTGGAAAGATGCCTGGCTATCCGTGCTTGTGATACAGCGGGGGCGAGGCGGTGGTCAGGCGTAGTATGCCTTAAGCCACTTTTCGTTGATGACCACTTCCAGTTTTCCTCAGCGGGGGAGAGGCGGTGGTCATGCAGTCAGCGTGTTTGTTGCCGATACACCCAATATGGGTTATGGTTGCGTCGGCGAAGTAATTCAGCAATTTTTGCGCCTCGGCTCTATATGGGGCTAGGGTTACTTCTTTCAGTACGTATACCCCGTTTACCTGGTTGACAAATAGTTTAGAGTCCCTTCTTATTTCAAGATGCGTGGCTCCGGCTCGTTTATCCAAGGATAGTCCGATGAGAAAGACTTCATACTCCGCTGAATTGTTGGTACAAGGGAAGTCTAACTTGAAGGAGTGCGAGAATACTTCACCAGCTGGAGATACTAGAACTACACCGGCTCCTCCCATACCATTGTTAGGAGTAGCGGATCCGTCGAAGAATAGTAACCATGTTTCTTCTTGGATGAGAGAGATTTCCGGAAAGTCTCCAGGGAGGTCCTCGCGTAGTTTCATGGTATTTTCTCCCGAAAATGCCTCCAACAAATATGCAACTACTTGTCCTTTGATGGCTCTCGGGGAAGCACACGTTATGTCGAACTATTTTGAGAGGAAAAATTTTACAGGATCGGATTCATATATCATCACCACTTTATTGGACAGTAGGTAATGCCTGAATTTCTGGATGGAGTGGATCAAAGACAGCCACGCCTTTTCTGCTTTGGGATACCTAAGTTCAGCATCTCTTAAAGTTCGACTGAAGTAGTATATGGGGTTTTCAATCCCTTCGTCATATTCTTGGGCGAGGAGAGCTCCGACAGCAGTGTCGCTAAAAGTAGTGTAGAGGAGCAGCGGTCTTCCTTAGATGGGTGATTTCATGACGGCTAGGGAAGATAACGTTTGTTGAATCTTCCGGAACACTTCTTGTTGTAGTGTGGTCTAGACAAAGCTCGCTCCTTTTTTCAGTAAGGGGGTAAAAGAAGCGACCAGTTGAGCTAATACGGGTATGAAGCGGCGAATGTTGTTTATTTTACCCATGAAACTCTAAAGTTGTTTCACGCTTTACTGTGGTGGCATCGTGAGGATGGCTTGCGTTTTGACTTGGTCAACTTTGATCCCCTCGGCAGTTACCTGAAAGCCTAGGAATTTTCCTGAGGAGACACCAAAATCACACTTCAATGAATTCATCTTTAGTTTTTATTCACGACATCTTTCGAACACCTGCCGCAATATTCCTGTGTGGGATGCACGAGTTTTTAACTTTACCACTATGTCATCTACATAATCTTCGACTTTCTTGTGCAGCATATCGTGAAAAATGGTGGTCATGGCGCGTTGGTATGTGGTGCCAGCATTTTTCAAACTGAAAGTCATTATAGTGTAGTAGGAGTTTCCAAGAGGAGTTCGAAAAGCCATCTTACTTGTATCGTGTTCGTACATCTTTATTTGGTTGTATCCATTGTATCCATCCATGAAAGAGAACATGCCATGTCTACTGGTGGCGTCTACTAGCATGTCAATGTTGGGAAGCAGAAAGTCATCTTTAGGGCAGCATTTGTTCAAATCTCTAAAATCGACACAATATCTAATCTGGCCATTCTTCTTTTTTACCGGAACTATGTTCGCCAACCAGGTGGGGTGATGAACCGGTTTGATGAAACCAGACGCCAGTAGCTTTTGAACTTCTACCCTAATTTGTTCTTCCACATTATGTCGGAATTGTCTTGGGGTCTGCTTGACTAGTTTGGATCCGGGTATCACGTGTAAATGATGAGTGACCAGCTTCTCGTCCAAGACGTGCATTTCCTCGTATGTCCATGCAAATACATCTTGATATTCCTTGAGGAGGTCTACCAACTTTACATATTCGTCTGCGCACAGAGTCGAGCTTATGGAGATGGGTCGCGGAAATTCTTCACTCCCGACATTAACAACCTCAAGTTCGTCCATAGTCGAGTTGGTACCATCTTTCCCCTATCGTGGTGCATCGAGTACCTCTTCCTGCGGCTCGTTACTACGTTTGCGTTCCATTGGGCGGAGAGACTATGCAGTAGTCTCCCCTGTTAATTGCTAACAGCGGCGCTGATATACGGTTTTCCCTTTTTTTATCGTGACCCGTAATAAAAACCCTTCCTCGCTTGGTGTGAGACGAACTCTGGTTCTGTGGATGGAGGCGGGCACGTCTCTCTTTCAAAAAGGTGAGGTGGGATCGGTTTTCTCCACAAAGTTGTGCAAAACCGTCACTTTCTTCAATGTACGTCCACTTTGGCAGTGGAGTGTGGTGAGCCTTGTTGGCCATGACCTGAGGGCCCTGTTTTAGCTCAAAAATACCCATGCTACAGATCGGTGCATAGGGAGATAATGATGAAGTGATGCGAATGACCTCTCCATTTAACATGGTTTTCAAGCACTGGTGATACGTCGAAGGAATGATTATGTTGTCATGGAGCCATGGCCTTCCTAGTATCATGTAGTAATCTGGCTCCTTTTCGATTACCTCGAACCTTACTTTTGATTGGATGGGTCCTACCGATAGATTCAAATTGACGTACCCATATGTGCTGGTTTGGTTGCCTTCAAAATCGGTCATTGTAGTGGATTGTCGTACAACTTCGATCGGTCGTATTTTGGTCGTCCTGAGTGTCCTAAGGGTAACAACATTGGAGGATTCTCCCGTGTCGATGAGAGTCCTTTTGAATTTAATGTCTTTGATGCGGGCTGTGATATGTTTGGTACGGTTATGTCCTTCCTCTTCCATCATGTCGTCGTCGGTAAACGTGATATTATTGATGGAAAAATCTGACATCTTTGTTGCTTCCAAGCGTGAAGGAACCAAGGGCACACTTAACGTTATTCGGTTGATGGCAGTGAACGTCTCCATCCGTTGATTCTTTGAAACATGTATAGTTCACATAAGTCTTCTACCAGTGAGGCTGCTTCCTGGCCTACGGGTCTCTGGTTAGTAGTGAAGGTGTTGACTTGACAGTGATCGTTTGGGACGTTAGTTACCAGTTCCGGAGTCTCCGGGGAAGTTGAACCATTCAATTCTACTGTCAGGTTGATGAGGAAGTCCAATATGGCATTAATTGCATCTTTCATCAGACCCATGTTCTTGGTGTGGATATACTGAAACCGTACCAGGTCAATCAACATTGGAATTCCTTCGTTGGTCGCGTTTTTGGGCGTTGTGTTGGGGAGAGAAATATTTCCATTCACCTGAGTGTAACTTGAGGACACAGATTCATTCCTAAAACCGACCATCCTCTTGACTTAGATAAACGTGTTCTGAAACAGATATTGGGACCGATAGATCAATCTCCCACTATGGTCGCCAATTGTTTGTGGGTGAAAATAGTTTCTGCTGATTTCGGTAATTTCTGGTGTGCGGGTGAGAAATGAATTTAAACTCTAAACAATATACTGCAAGGGAGTACTTTTGATTCGATAGATCAATCTGTACAAGTCCGGCCTAAACCAAGAAATGGTCGTTCCAGACTTTCTTCGGTCACAAAGTAAATGAGAATGGGTTGGTTTTGGGGAGGGAAGCAAGGAAAGTGATGAGACCAGAATAGTTGATTCTGGAAGAGTAGTTATGTTACGACTTGTATTAGAAAGTGGGAAGCTAACAAATGGAAAGCTGACAAACATTTTCTGACTGGTGTATGTTTCCTGAATGAACTTGTTGTTCGGTGGAAATAGGTAAGACCTATTTATACAAGTCGACGTAAAACGTACTCTGGTCTCATTAAGGAATGGAAAAATGGGTGAGTAAATGGGAGGAGGTGGTAACCGTTAACGCATCGAATTGATGTTCCATAAAACCGTTAATGCATGGAATTGATATTCCATAAAACTGTTAACGCATGGAATTGATGTTTCATAAAAAAAGCGTTTCACCATTAATTCTCTGTATTTACTAACCGCCTCATCCTTATGACACTTCCTTATGACGGGCGTAGTGTACGCCGCACGCTGTAAACCGCCAAACCAATACCCAAAAAGGATCCCCAGTTTGTGTTGATGTCTCAAATATTTTTGTGCAAAACATGTAGCATATTTTTATTGCCTGGAAAGTCGTACTCGGGAGCCTTGCTAGCTTGGTGAACTTCTACGGTTGAGATTTTGCATCTTAAGATGAAAGGTAGTTGTCGATCATCGCACGCTTTCGTTTTTGGTGGCCACATAGGGAAGGCCAGCATGGTGGCGCGTCTAGGTCGGCATATCATTGGCAAGGCATTCCTTGGCGCGGTTTGGCGTGGCAAAACTATGGTTTCGGGTCAAAGGTTACCAAGTTGTTGTCTGGTAACCTTGGACGGTTAGGATTTTATCCTAGGATTGAAGGGGGGGCGTTGATTGTCGCACGCATTCGCTTTGGTATCCGCATAGGGAAGGACATCATGGTAGCGTGGCTAGGCTGGCATGCCTTGGCGTGGCCAAACTTGGGTTTTAGGTAAAAGGTTACCATGAGTTGTCTGGTAACCTTGGACGGCAAGGATTTTCTCATGTGATTGAAGGGCGACCCTTGATTGTCGCATGCCTTCCCTTTGGTAGACGCAGTGGGGAGGCCAGCATGGTGGCGCGACTAGGTTGGCATGCCATTGGCGTGGCCAAACTAGGGTTTTGGGTCAAAGGTTATCATGTGTTGTCTGGTAACCTTAGACGGCTAGGATTTTCTCCTGTCATTGAAGGGCGACCATTGATTGTCGCACGCCTTCGCTTTTGTAGCCTCATAGGGAGGGCTAGTAAGGTGGTGCGGCTAAGTTGGCATGCCATTGGCACGGCACGCCTTCGCGCGGTTTGGCGTGGCCAAACTAGGGTTTTGGGTCAAAGGTTACCATGTGTTGTTTGGTAACCTTAGACAGATAGGATTTTCTCCTGTGATTGAAGGGCGACCGTTGATTGTCGTACGCCTTCGTTTTGGTAGCCGCGTAGGGAAGGCCAGCATAGTGGCGCGGCTAGGTTGGCATGAGGCCATGGCGAGGTGCGTTTGGAATGGTGGGGCCAAGGGCTTGGCATGCCGTCGGCACATGATGCGGCTAGCATGTCTAGAGCCAAGTCAAGGTACAGTTTGGTTGGCATAGTGGGGCCAAGGGTTTGGCATGATGTTTGCATATGGTGCGGCTAGCATGGCTAGGACCAAGGTAAGGTACGGTTTGGCTTGACATGGTTTTCCAATGGCACAGGGGTGCGGCTAGCATGCTTGGCATGCCTTGGCGCGGTAGTTATGGCAGGCACGACTTGCCATTGGCACAGGGGCGCGGCTAGCATGGTTGGCATGCCTTGGCGCGGTAGGTGTGGATGGCATGGTTTGCCATTGGCACAGGGGTGCGGCTAGCATGGTTGGCATACCTTGGTGCGGTAGGTATGGATGGCACGTCTTGCCATTGGCACAGGGGTGGGGCTAGTATGATTGGCATGCCTTGGCGCAGTAGGTGCAGATGACATGGTTTTCCATTTGCACAGGGGTCCGGCTAGCATGGTTGGCAACCCTTGGCGCGGTAGTTGTGGATGGCATGGTTTTCCATTGGCACAGGGGTGCGGCTAGCATGGTTGACATGCCTTGGCGCGGTTGGTGTGGCTGGAACGGTCTTCCGTTGGCATAGGGGTGCGTCTAGCATGGTTGGCATGCCTTGGCACGGTAGGTGTGGCATGCACGGCTTTCCATTGGCACAAGGGTGCGGCTAGCATGGTTGGTATGCCTTGGCGCGATAGGTGGGACTGGCATGGTTTGCCATTGGCACAGGGGTGCGGCTAGCATGGTTGGCATACCTTGGTGCGGTAGGTGTGGCTGGCACATCTTGCCATTGGCATAGGGATGGGGCTAGTATGGTTGGCATGCCTTGGCGCGGTAGGTGCGGATGGCATGGTTTTCCATTGGCACAGGGGACCGGCTAGCATGGTTGGCAACCCTTGGAACGGTAGTTGTGGATGGCATGGTTTGCCATTGGCGCAGGGGTGCGGCTAGCATGGTTGGCATTCATTGGCGCGGTAGTTGTGGATGGCATGGTTTTTCATTGGAACATGTGGAGTGGAAATTAGGGTTTTGACCTATCAAAACCCTAATTAGTAATTTAAAAAAAGGTACCCTGGTAATTTTCTCACAGACATATTAAAGGGTTCAATAAACGTGTTTAAGTCCTGTGGAGTCACTCTCTGACTAGGGTTTTACTACTTTACCCTAAGTTAAAAACCACCATCAACAGAAGGGAATACCTGTGAAAAGGAAGCTAGGCTTCAAAACCTAAATTATGATTGGGAAAACCTTCGTATGGCAGATGAAGAATCATTTGATGAGTTTAATATTCACAAAGTGTCTGAAATGGTTAATGCATCCTTTGCATTAGGTAAGACTATTCCTGAAAAGGATATTGTGATGAATATTCTCGGATCTCTGTCATCCAGATACGATTCTAAGAAGCATGACATAGTTGAAGAAAATAATCTCCTAACGCTTTCCAGAAACATTCTGGTTGGGAAGTTAAAGATATTTGACCTTGAGTATACATTTAGATCTGGGAAGGATGTTGCTTTTAAAACATAAATAACACAAAATTACTTGATAAAAGTAAAAGTGTTTGTATCTCTGAAGATGATCTTTCTGAGGATGATTCATCAGATGAAGATCTTGACAAGTCAGTCCCGTTGATCACAAGACATTTTGGGGATCTTCTTTTGAAGAGAAGTAGGCGGTTCTCCAGAGATAAACACATGTTATCAAATAAACCTCATAATCGTGTTCCTCCTAAAAACAGGGATAATGGTGAAACTGATGATGAGGATATGCCTTAGTTCTTTAAGTGTAAAGGTTTTGGCCATTTTGCAAATGAGTGTCCAAATCGTAAAAAATACACTGGAAAGAAAGATCTTGATGTAACTCTTGATGAAATGTATGACAACTATGATTCTAATAAAGACGAAAAGTCAAGTGTTTCACTTCTTTGTGAAAATATTTATTTTGATAATTGTAGCAATACATACATCAATCTTGATATTCTTTCAGAAGAGAACTCAACCAATCTGGAAGAAGAAACTGATCTTTCCATTATAAATTCTCTGTCTAATTTTTTAGGTTCTACTATGTGCCTAGCAGCTTAGACATCTCAAATGCCTGAATCATATTTCAGGTTGACATGCTCTTATTGCTCGCTCAAGAGCCATGAACTGTCAAAGTGTTTCAAGTATAAACACAAATTGAGGCATGCCAACAAACTTCAACGAATACCAAATCGATTATCAAACAAGCTCAAACTTGTTCAGAATACCTCTGAGGTATGTAATATTTTATCTTCATCAAAGAAGTTAGTTTCCAAGGATAAGACAAGGCCACTAGTGAAGAAAGTATGGTCTAAACATTATGAGGGACATGGTTCAATGAATTCCTCTCAAAGAGGTTATGGTGGACAAATTATTGTTCACCGCAGCACAACTTGATTGTATTGTTAGGTGCATCTTGTCTCATGTGCCTGATCAAAAGAGACAAGATTGTGCACACCTCAGGTTTTAGGAAAAGATTTTTTTCTCTTTTCTTAGCATTGCTGTGTTTTGCAAGTTTGGAATTCGTCCATATCAAATTGATATTAGAAGGACGTCTCTAGTCATTTTAATAAAAGAGGGTTATTCTCGACAATTCTAACTTTCTTAGGGATGTGAATGGTGAGTGCACTAACCTGTTTTAAAGTTTTCGTAACCCTAAATTCCTTTTTCCTTCTTTGAAACTCTTTTTAACTTAAGACTTCTTGTTGAGTTTAAGTTGTGATTTCCTCTGACAAACCCGTTCGCATATGGATACTCCAAGCATCATGTCTTCTGATGGAATTTTTTTTAATATGATTGTTAAACCATCAATCATGAAGGAAAAATAAAGATCTCAGTTACCTCCAACTTTGAAAAAAAAAAAGAATGTAAGGAAGCCAAGAGGTGTTCCTTCAAATTCTCAGAAGTTTTCTGATGTTCCTGAAGAGTTGAAGGAAACAAGGAAGGAGATTCAACAAATAAAGGCTTTTGTTATGAGAACTCTTGAAATTCAGAAGGTCCAGGTACGACATCATCATCTTAGAAGGTTTGTTGGAATTGACTCCATTCTTCACGAACCATATATTCCAATGGATGTTGACGACAAGGAGTTCGGGGATGATAAAGAAATTTTCAAAGGTATCAATGTCTATGGATCTTCTTATGAGAATTTATTCTTATGTTTTAATAAGGATAACTAGGGTTTGGAATAGCCATTATTGTGATTACACATAAATTTATTTATTTAAATTCTAAAGTTTGTTTGGAAGATGATTTTGCAGTATTAATCTTTATGGTTTTACATATTGCAATTTTTTATGGGATATATTTTTTTGCATCCGTAAACTATGATTGTCCCATACATGGTCAAAAGTTAAGTCTTTCATATGTCGATATGCAAGTATTGATAAAAGATTGAATGAACTTTTGACAAACAAAAGATAAGAATATTATGTCATTATGAAAATATTGATGGAAGATAGGATGAGCTTTTGTTTACAAATATTATGGCTATTATACGTCATTGTGCAAATAGTAATGAGAAATAGAATGAATTTTTGTTTAATTCGCAGGATTGATCTTCCCTGATCCATATTTTTTATGTATATACTATGCGGCTTCGTAAGTTTTCTTATGTGAACATTTCCGATTGAGTTAATCATGGGTTATCTTGTGGTTAATTTGATTGAGATTTTTGGATACAAATTCATATTCTTATGTGATTTGTTAATGTCCAAATAAATCCTTCTTTTCATGTGAAAGTAAAGTCGCTCTTGTTGTTCTTTCGGGAATGACATTTTATGGGGGAGAGTTCTTAATTGAACTTGTGCTTAATTGCCAAATCTTAGTGGGGAGGGCGGCTGTGGAATTTTTTATGGGTTATCTTGTATATTTATAAACTCCTTGATGAATGAATTTAGTTTCGGCTATATGATTGCATCTAAAAAGTTGATATGTACTTTCTTTTGGTCATGAAGTGTATCTATGGAAGTTTCATTAAGATCCCAATAGTTTTCGTACATTTGCCAATTTTATAGACAAAAATGGGGAGAATTAATGTGTAGTTCACACTACAAATACATATGGTTTTCGGATCATTATGTAAGGGGGAGTGGTTTTCATGTGAGATGAAGTATTGACTATAAGGGGGAATGATACATATCACCATAGTATTGTTGTCAAAGTTGTGATACAATTGAACTTTGATTTTGTGTAATAATATAATGACATTGTGTAACAATGATTGAGAGTTATTGTTTTCTCATTGTTATGGCTACGGATTTTCAATAACGATGATGCTGATTTGAATATCTTTAGAATCATTGGAGTATTTAGAAGTGATGAAGATTTCGAGTAATGTTGAAGAACCAAGGAGATCAAGCATGTGGATGAGAAGCTGCAAATTTTATTTATTTATTATTCCATATGTATTGATAGTTTTTTCACTAAAATTGACAAACGGGGAGATTGTTAGAGTACTGCTAGGTCGAACTCGCAAGCGTTGCTATCTCAAGCTTGTTTGTCAATTTTAGTTTCCAAAACTATAAGTATTGATTTCTAGTATACTTATAGATCAATCTCTGACTAGGATAACAAGTGTGGTTGAGCTCTAGACTCCACGGAGTTCATCATGCAAAGACGAAGAACTACTCAAGGAACTGGTGGAACTTCATCGACAAAAAGGTATGTGGAGACTTGAAATTATCTATCACTTAAAAGTATATCTACTTGATCTCCTATCTTGAGACAAAAGTTGTATTACTATATAGACTTTGATTATACACATTTGATATTTCGAGCCGAGTTTATCCCGCTTATCTATTTCTCGAAATATGTGTTGGTAATCTTTCGCTTTGGCCAAGTTCATCTTTACTCGTGACGAAAGTCATGTTGATCATTTCAATTTCTTGAAAATCGCTTCGAGGAAAAATAGTTTGTGAATAACAACTATATAACATCCTCTAAGAATGTTTCAATGATTGAAATAAGAGTTTAGAATATATAACCTTGAATGGATATAAACATTGTATGTGAATTCATACTTGTGTAAGTCCAAAATCCTTGAACCAAATTATGCGTACTTTACTGGTTTAGGATGTCCGAAGCTAAGTCCATGTACCCGTACGCATACTTCCGGAAGTTCACATCCCGTGAATTTCTGCTAGAGTTTGTGAACTAAAAACAAGCTCAATACGGGTACTTAAGTATGCGTACTTAAGTTGGTTGTTTTCTGAACACAGTCTATTCATGAACTAAACATTTATATATATTAAGGAACACAATCTTTGGAAACCGTGGCTATAATGTTCATGAATCGATTCGAGTGAATTAAAATCGTTGTTGCTTCGATTGTGTGTATACTTTTATGAGATATAAGCAATTGAACAACTCTCTAACTAAAAGTTATGGAGAGAGAAAGAGCGCAGAAACCGCTCTATCTAGAAAGAAAAATCTTCATGGTTTCCATGGAGACTTTAGGCAATACAAAAGGAATTAGAGTAGAGGAAAAGAAACGAAGGGGATTCAGTTCTTCAATTCACTTCTCAACTGACATGGCGTACTGGCTGGTGGACGTGTTGAAGGAGGCGATGGACTATCACTGTGTGCAGACAAGATGGACGAAAAGGGAAGGTGAAACTTCTTACTTGTGTGAGGTGAGGAAGAATGACGCAGGGAAATATTTTAGAGTTTCTAGAGTACGAAGAGGAGATGGACCAAGATCTTATGCAATTTGTATTCCTTGTGGAGATGGAAGTTACTACTGGGGATTTATTTACAAAGAAATTCTAAGGGAGCTGCAGAATAATAACATATCCAGGATATTAACACAGAAACCTCCTAACAGATTGGATTTCCAACACTCGATTTCAGAGCGTTTAATACAAGAGAGATCTAACAGGGGGTTGATTAAAGTGGTGGGGACTGTAAATTGGCAGACGGTGGCTAGCGATATTTTAAGGCAGATGCAGTGGGAGTCTTTCGTAGACTTAGAGATTATTGATGAACAAACGACACATATAGAAATGGCAAAAGAGTACTGGCTGGATCTTTGGAAGCCAAAGAAAATGATGGTAGACGATTCAGTGGTAACATTGTCTCAGGGCGTAGAGGAGACAATAGTTAGAGACCAAAGGAATGGGGGGATTAAATTGGTTGACGAACATGATGTCACTATACCTATTCAGGCAATGTCAAGATATGGGAAGTGGCTGAAAATTCGAGGCACTCCATATAAATCATGGAATTACAGATTATTCAAATCAATTGGTGACTCTCTACGGGGTCTCATGGAGGTTGCAGATAGCACATTGAAGAAGGAAAACTTAAAATTGTTCTGGATATCGGTTAGGGGAGATTTTTCGGAAATTTCGGCGATTATCATGGTGGAAGAAGGTGATCATAAGTGGGCTATATCAATTAAGTGGGATTACAACTTTAATCCTAAAAATAAGGCTACTTTAACGGAGTATAAACGACTTTTAATCGAGTTCGAAAAAAAACATAAACTTTCAAATTCAAATAAAGATACTCCTATGATTCTTGGAGCCAACTCAGTCCGAGTGGAAGAATCGGCCTCAGATGTGTTGACTCAAGAAAAGCGAACTGAAAAAATAACCTCTTTGGCATACATGACGAAAGCTCTAACAAGTTCGACTTCGAGCCAACAATCTTCGGATAGATTGAATAAGGTGGGGGAGAACATTCAAGCGGATTCTCTGGGTATGAATGAGAGGAAAGGGAGAGATCGCTTTATACCAATTGATATTGGTAATCATAATAATTCTGTGAAGATTGGAAGTGGAGAAGAAGTACCCAATTCACAGGTTAGTATTGCTATACATACTAGCAATAAATTTCAATTTATAGACGACAGTAGAAGTGATGATGATGTTCCTACATAGTCTAGCTAGATTGGAATTAATTGATAGTGTACTGGCGGCTGAAGCGAATGGTTGGTCAAATGTGGTTAGAGGTGAAGGATTTATACCCAAACATGCTATTAATTAAGCGAATTTTGTTGGTCAGTGTATTCATTTACTGAAATTTAGAAAAGAGGGTGATGGTAATGTTAGTGCATCTACGGTAAAGGATGCATCGGTAGAATGTTGTGCAGGAAATAAGGTTTCTTCCTCAGGTGTACCTGACGACCATCAGCTTGTCTTGCACACAGGCTATTTGATAGATTCTCCCAATGAGTTTGTATTGAATACTTCACCTCTGCAAATGTATAACCCCAAGGATATTTTTCATGTTATGGAGGACAACATAGTGATTAACATTGGGAATCTGCAGAATACAGACATTGATTCAAATGAGGTTATTTTCTCAACCTCTAAAATGGTGGTTGAGTTATGCTGTAAGTTGGGAGGAATTGCTAACAAAGACGAGAAGCGAGCAAAATAGGTTATTTAAGAATTACTATTCAAATATAGGGATAGGTATAAAGCAATTGAAAATGGGAAGAAAATGAAAGATATCGGTGACTCTCACAATTCAGGTGAATCACAAGAGAGTGATGAGGAGTTTGGAGAAGTGAACTCTGGGGAGATGAATTTAACAGATGGGGTCTAAAATCATAAACTGGAACATAAGGGGGTTAAATGCGTTCGACAAGCAAGTTGCAGTCAGGGATTTAATTGCTTCTCATAAATGCTTGATTGTTGCTTTACAGGAAACTAAGTTGGTTAATATGTCGATATGGTTTGTTAGACAACTGTGGTTTGATGCTGAGTTTGAGTGGGACTTCATTCCTTCTCAAGGGGTTACTGGTAACAGTAGAGGTTTGATGAAAATTTGGGATGGTGCCGTCTTAGAATTGTTGGATAAGAGAATGGGAGTTAACTCAATTTATTGCTTATTCAGATTTAAGAGCAACAGATTCAAATTCATTTTCACTAATGCTTACTCTCCCTGTGACTACAACATGAGAGAAGTTTTTTGGAATGACTTATCAGAAATGAGACAATGGTCTAATGAAGCTTGGTGCTTTGATAGAGATGTTAACGCTGTCAGAAGCGATGCTGGAAGGAATAAAACAGGAAGTGACACTAGGAATATGAATTTCCTTAATGATTTTATTTTGGAGCAGGAACTGATTGATCTTCCTCTTAATGGTGGGGCTTATACTTGGAGTAATAGGCAGGAAGATCCATTACTTTGCAGACTAGACATAATCATGGTTTTTACTTCTTTTAATGCTAAATTCTCAAATGCAACTCAAACTGCACTTGTTAGAACTGTATCAGATCATAATGCTCTTATGTTAGATTTATTTTCAAGAATTAAAATGAACACAAGTTTTAAGATAGAGAACCACTGGCTGAAACATCCCGAGTTTATGAAGCTTGTCGAGATTTGGTGGAATTCTATGGACTTTGCAGGCTCACCTGACTACATCTTGTTTAGTAAACTACAGAACTTAAAATTCTTCATCAAGAAATGGAGCAAAAATAATTTTGGTAATGTAAGGAAGGAGGAGGAGGAGTTACTAGGGAAGATTAAAGCTGTAAATCTGGCGGAAGAAACATCAACTCTTTCTACTACTCAGATTGAAGAGAGAGCTAACTTATTAGTAAACCTAAACACAGTTAAAGTAACTCGAGCAAGAAAGGCTCATCAGAGAGCCAAAGTCCAAGGTTTCAAACAGGGGGATAAAATACAATTTTTTTTTCATAAGATGGCGAATGCAACAAGGATAAGGAACTGTATTACTAAATTAAAGGTGGAAGGAGTGGATGTTTTTAACAAAGATGTGATAAAAAAGGAGATTCAACAGTACTACACTAATCTCTTTACAGCATCTAACCGGTGAATCCTTCCTTTGAGAATATGAATTTCAGAAGAATTGAGTTGGTGCAGCAGGATATATATTGCTTTGCTTAAATGAAATTGTTGGTACAATTGATGTGTTTATTCCATTATGTATGTGTGGATGTTTGTGTGATTCAATTGTTTCCGGTTAAGTAAAACTATTGTTATCCTGTTTTGTTGCTTGATATCAATCGTTTAGGCTTACAAAAGTTTGGTGCAATTGCGGTGCTTTAATGTTTATGTTGTTTGAATTGCTTCCAGTTAAGTAAAACAATTTTTATATTGCTTTATTGTATGGTATCAATTGTTTAGGCTTACAAAATTTCGGTGCAATAGTGGAACTTTAATGATATATGTTGTTTCAATTTCTTCCGTTTGAGATGAATAATTATGCAAGTTGATTTATTGGTTTGTATGAATTATTTATGGCTAAACGAATGAATATATTGACGGGATGAGTTGTTTATGAAAAAGCGGGGGTCTAACAACACCACCCAATATTTCGATTAACAATCTGTATGGACAACTCCGAGTTTTTTTCTAGAGAATCAACTAGACAGTTAGACTCAGTCAATAGAAAATACTCAAGGAGTTATTATCTCAATCTCTCGATTTAATTTACTCAAGCAAATATGATTCGCGAGTCTAATCAAAGATAGATAACTTGGATGGTACCAAAGACCAATATCCAAGTGGCAATCGATTTAAATCAACAACCAATGAGGTCGGATATTCTAATCGATTGAACAATGCCAAACCTGTATTATTTCAATTATATAAAAATATAATGCGGAAAAGAAATAACACAGACACCAGAAATTTTGTTAACGAGGAAACCAAAAATGCAGAAAAACCCTAGGACCTTGTCCAGATTAAACATGCACTGTATTAAGCCGCTACAGACACTAGCCTACTCCAAATTAACTTCGGTCTTGACTGTAGTTGAACCCCAAACAATCTCATACTGATCCAAGGTACAATTATGTTCCTATGCCTCTGATCCTATACTACAAGAAAACTTGGCTTTAGCGACTATTTTCTTACCAACTGCAGTAAGTGGAACTTTTCAGCAACAATTTGTTATAACTAAAAACAGCTCCGGTGGACAGAGACCTCTAACCACCAGTTTTCCCGCAACGATAGTAGTTGAAACTTTTTAGTAACAATAGTTTAACAACAAAAATATCATATTTGTTGTTATTGGCCTTTAGACACCATGACTGGGTAACCAAAATATACCCTCGAAGGTAAATGTTTATTGTCACTCATCTTGCCCACCAAAAGGATATGTTGGTAGAAACATATACCAACCATCAATATGTTAGCGTTGGTAGTGGTTTTCAGCGACGAGTGCTTGGAAACTATAAAGTACAACATAAGGTAAATACTTCAATCCACTATGAGTAGCCGCCATGTTAATCTGATGGTAGACACTTATACTAAATCATCAGTTCATTGGTTTGGTTCACTAGTGAAAAATTGGCTATTTGAGACATGAAACGACACAAAGTAAATATTGCGATGCAACCTCATATGAAAAGTGCCCTTGACTAAAGTCAAAATGATGTTCTGTTCAGACTTTTGTTGACTTAAACAACGATACTAAGTTACTGGTAGTTGACTAAGTCAAAGTGCCTTTGTGTGAGGACTTTAGTTGACTTGTGCAACGACGCGTAAATCGTATTATTTCAGTGGTGGATTTTTTTCTTTCTTTCTTTTGATAGGCTAAAGCCGGATCCAGGCCCCTACCCAAATCCAACCAGTTGGACTAGCCTCAATGCTAGACCCCGCCCCGCCAAACCCCTCTATACAACTAAATTAAATACAAACCTCTATCACGATGGGGATCGAACCCATGACTTCCTCCTTACTGAAATTGATGGGATACCACTAAGCTATGCTCCTGGACCCAGATTTTTTTTTTTTTTTTTGCAGGGAAGATATTTTTAATTCAATTGTTAGAGCAGTTCCCATGGGATGAACAAACCTAGAGTTTGTTCATTTTGATCCCACTATGGTATGAACAAATCAAGAAAATGGACGTTCAAATGAACAGATTTGTTTATTTGAACATCGAGTCACCCCAATAGACGCACGAATAGATTATTAGCGTGCGTTATCCATCATAACTCTAGCGTCAACAAAGATGACGCCCGAGTTTTTTTCTTTGTCGCGCGTTTTCAGACAAAGCGCCAGTAGCATCCTCCTACACTAGGCCAAATGTTGGATTTGGTGACGGTTCAGAATTTTATACCATGACGGTTTTAGGAAAAAGCGTCATAATATCTTGCTGGTCAAGTATAGGTGACGGTCAACATAAGCAACCGTCATTGAATGATGTTATAAATCGTGACAGTTCACACAAGCGTCACAGAAAAGTTTTATGGTGACGGGTAATCATATGAACTGTTACAATAAGAAAAGTTTATGGTGACACTTGTGAACTGTTATTATACTTAATATATTGTAACGGTTGGGATGACACATGATTCATAATGACGGTTTTGGTAAAAACTATTACTGTATCTCATAACGTAGAATGATCATTATGGTGATATCTTGCGATCCAATGGTTGGATCATGCTGAAATGTTTATATGTGAGACTTAGATGTATGGTGGAAGTACCGTAAAAATTTCAGTAAGATCGGGTAACGTTTTCTACGTGAAAAATTGATAAACGGAAACTGAAATGTGCTGAGTTAAAAATCCTGGACATCCAACTGTTCATTGTGTTTTCTCAATATCCATCTCTCTTATGAATATGGAATTTTAATATGATTTTTATATATGTGTAGTTAACCCACTGTAAAACTTCCATTTATTTTTGATCATTTTAGGCACCCCAAAGCATGGGACGATCGGAACTAAAATTCCTACAAAATGGTTCACATGTTACTGTTTTGATGTGTTGTTGTTGGAGCACTTACACTCTGATTCAGCCCTTGGAGTCTTCTAAGAAGTTGTAGGTATACTTCTCTAGTTTCCAACAAGATATCAGTCGCTTATTTTCATCGAGTAACGAATCATGTAGGAATTTTTGAACACAGCTGGTCCGAAATGAAATTTCTGAAGTAGAACGTTATATACCTTATTTTAATGATATCTTGAGATCCAGTGGTTGGATCATGCTGAAATTTCTATATGTGAGACTAAGTTGTATGTTGGAAGTACCGTAAAAATTTCAGTAAGATCGGGTCAAGTTGGCTATGTGAAAAATTGATAAACTGAGACTGAAATGTGCATGAGTTAAAAATCCTGGACAACCAATTGTTCGTTGAGTTTTCTCAATATCCGTCTATCGGATGAATCTGGAATTAGTGTGAACTAAAGCTACTTCATGATCTGTATGACTTTTCAAAATTACTTCATGACCTATGCGGCTAGTCGAAATCCAAACCGGAAGCACAAAGAGAAAGCACAAAAACACAAAGAGAAAGCACAAAGAAACACACCAATTATCGAATTCATTTTTCATTTTCCCGATTCATTCTTATACATTTTTTGGATTTTTTTATATCAGAATGTCGATAACAATGTTCTAAATTTATTAATATTTTTTTTGGATTTGTTTTTCATGTCCAAGGTTGATAATAAACCGAATACATGAGGTCGTAGTAACACAAAGAAAAACACAAATGCTCTCAATCCGTATGACCATGACAAATACAATCTCAACCGTCAGATTATTTTCTCAATCCGTATGACTGGATGAAAGGAAATTTGGTCCGTCCATCATTATGCTTGTTGAAATAAAAAAATCGTGAAGATGGACATGCTTTAAAATTTATCAAATCAAAAACTCTTGTTGATTACTTCGCTCATACTTGGTTATTATCGGGCCATCTGTCCCTCTCCAATCTACGCATGAACAACAGATGTAGAATTTATCAAATAAAGAAGAACAATGGTCCATGGACAAACATTTTACAATGCTTCCGTGTAATCTGTTAATCATTTTTATACACATTTCCAGTTTGAATATTTGTAACACTAAAGCAAGAGAGAGTGTTGAGATCACCAAACAACAGAGATTTGTAGAAGAAGATCAAGATCTACGAAAAACACCAACACCATTGAAGATTAAGTGTTCAAATTCGAAAACATTCATAACCAACACAAGGAACAAGGACTCTGTAAAGGTAATGAAATGGGGTTCACTAAAAATCTAACTTTTTTTCACTCTAGCTTTAGTTGATTATGTTTTTTTTTTGATCGGAATTTAGTTGATTATGTTAATTCTTTAACTTTCTTTGAAGCATCCTTTTGCTTACTGATCTAGTATTGATCATAGGTTGGTTTTCACTTGATTTTTTCCCTTGGATTATATTTATGATTATTCCACACCCATCTCATGATTTCCATTTTTACAGGTGAATCAAAAATGGAAATTGCAAAAAAAAAGTAGATTTGGGAAGTGAAATGAGCTTGACTCAGTTGACTCACTGAGTTGATAATCGAGCTCAAGGAATGACTTGAAATTGCAAAATTATAGTACAGTATTTTCCAAAATTAACGCCTGATTGCTCGCCAGTAATCTTGCACTCATTGCGCTTTCCAAATTTGAAAGTTCCGTGATTGCCGCGTCAAACTTTCCACATTTCTGCCGATAATCTTGCTCATCCATCTTATTCATTAATAATATTTTATTATATTTTTTGTTGATTCAATGTCATGAGGATCCCGGATGCAGATACTCTTTATATTTCCGGCATCGCCAAATTTTTTCTGAAGATTATCTGTTGATTGATTCGCTGGCAAATTCTCTACTACAACAGTGCCTCCTTGACATCATCTATAACAGGCAAAGGACGAGCCCGTTTTACTTTCTTCCCATCTGAACTTACAACAAGCAGAGATGACTCCCGGAGAGCAGCCACCACCAATTCATTGTTTTGTGTAAGCTTTTTCATTTTCCTAAATGACACAATAACTCCAACAGGGATGAACCCTTGTTTGTTTTTCTTCAAGAATTTCATCAGAAACTTATCGGTAGGCAGATTCTCATCACTAAAATAATATTCTACCTGTCTAATGATATTATCTTGGAGTTCATCAGTAAGGGCGATGTTCTCTGATGATGAGGATATTGGGTTATCGAGTACAGTAGGCGCCGCTGCTTCGTCTGCTACTTCTTCATGAATCCCTAGATCCTCAGTTGGGGATCCGGCGGTTAAGATTTCTTATTCTTCTACTCCATCAAGATGAGGATCAGAAAGAAGATGAGGAGAAGAACCAATGATGTAGGTGGTGGTGGTGATCTCTTCGACTCCATCAAGCAGTTTAGATATTTTTTTAGTACTTTTTTCTTTTCTTTCTTTATGAAGAAATTCCTTCGTACTCATTCAATTTTTGTATTTTTTTTCTTCATGGCTTTATGTAAATTCTGAACTATCAGCATTAATTCAATTATCAATCTAATTATTTTATAATTTCCCAAACACATCAAAGGTCAAATACTAGTTGAACAATTGAACCCACTAATTTTGACGGTTATGCAATATGATAGTTCTCTCCAAAACAGTCAATGTAATGGTCCCAATGTGACGGTTATTTTAAGAAAAGCGTAAGTGAAGGGTATATAAACTGACGGTTTCACAAGACGGTTTCACAAGAAAACCGTTGGCTATATTTCTTGTGCTGACTTTTTTTTAAATTATGCAACGGTTCCACAAATATCTTGTAACGGTTATGTGACAGTTCATAAGCGTCAGTATAAGATAACCCCTACGGTGACATCGACATTGGTGACACTTTCAAATTCCACATGAACCGTCATGGAATTGATATAGTGACAGTTTTGAAATGTCACCTATGTTGATATTTGGCCTAGTGCTAAGCACCCGCGTCAGCCTTGAAGTCGCCAACTGCTCATGTGGCAAACAAATTATTTGATTCTCTTTATGTTAGTCGGTAATTGGTAGAAATTTCCCATTGGGATTAGACTTAGTTGACCACTAGTATTTGGTATTAATTAAAATACGACATTCTGACCATATTAATATTAATATATTAACCACAATACGTGTAACGCACTCCCGTTCCAAACTGAGTTGAACACTAGTATTGTTTGGCCAGAGGATGGGAAAGCACAAGTTAAATACCAGTAGGCCAGATGACTGGGCGTCATCATCTCGAGCGCCCGCGTCGTCCCCAAAGTCTCCCAAGTCATCTCATTGAGCTCCCGCGTCATCTCCTAAAACGCGCGTCTATTGTAATGACACCCTATGATTTCCCATAGTGGAAAACCAAGTTTGGCCATCCACCTAGATGAACAAACTTTGATATTTGTCCATTGCCATAGGAAATGCTCTTAGGATTTGCTAAAAATAAATAAATAAAAACGAGCCTCAGCCTTATCCATCCCAACAGAGAGAGAGAAAACGGATTTTTCTCCGCCATTTCATGTCTCTTTGTCTCTCTCGTTCTCCCTCACCTTGTTTACATTATGGAGATGATGTTCTCAATTCTTAGAATGCTAAATCTCAAAGGTTGTAGCTGTGTTTACTTTCTTGTCCTTCTCTCGATCTCCTCCCCAGTTTCTCCGATATCCTTATTTTCATCTCTCTATTAAGAACCAGAAAGAAAAACTATTTCTTCTTGTACCCTTCTTCATTTATCTAGATCCATTTGATAATGACTAAACTGAATCGGCCTTCATCAACCTAAGAATTAACTCTATGAACCAGAAAGAAAAACCCTACCATGAAATATAAAACCATTTCTTTGAAAATCTTGCCTTGTAAACAAACCCATTTTCTTTTGTTCTTTAACCAATTTCATGTTTGAAAGAAACCCATTTTCTTTTTTTCTTCACCAATTGCTTTTCGTGTTAGCAGTTAGGGATTTGGTTTTCTACAAATTTATCAGGTAAAAGTTAGGGTTTGAAATTTAATTATTCTCTATTTTTCATCTTTGAAGTTAAAGTTTGATTTTGTTGACAGGGTTTTAATTTATTATTCGTTTTCTTCTATTGTAGAAATTGCTAGAAGAATATTCAACATCTTCACCTGCATTTTTTTTTTTTTAAGATCTTCATCCTTCAGGTATAACTTCTCCCTCATTTTTACTTGTTTCATATAGATTTAGTGTTAATGAAATTATTTGAAGTCATTTGTTGTTATTCTTGTGTTAATCAAGTAATTAAAAGCCATCCAGGATTTTTGTCAAACAAAATTGGGTGTACTTAATGATTATGTTGTTGGATTTTAAATTTGTAAATCTTATCACACAGAATTGTATGAGTTCTGTGGTATTTATATGGTTCTAATAATAGGTTTGATTTGTTAGTTTTAGTAGGCTTTTATTGATAATTTTTGGTTTTGTTGGTGCAGGGGATGTAGGAGATGAAAGAAGAACCACTGGTGACGCTTAATCACACTTACTATGAAACAAGGACTTCCCAATTTATTCTTCATATTTACAGTATACTCTGCATATAAGCAAGTGATAGGTGTTACATTTCCAGTATAAAGGCTCCCATCTGGAGGTTGTTAGAAGTTCATTGATACAAACACAATCTTGTAACGAGTACAATTGTTAGAATAATGGAGAGGTGAGTTATTTTTATTGAATTTCTCATATTATCATTATTACCATCATGTTCCACTTAAACTCTCTGTAGTGACTATTGTTTTGTTGCTCATGGTTTTAGATATAAATTTTTTCAAGAGCTTGGTCATGGAACATGTGGAAGTGTATATAAAGCACTAAACTTTGAAACAAATGAGATTGTAAGTGAAACATTTCCTTCTTTAGGAACTTTCTTGATGGTTTAGGAAGTTCTTGTGTAGGACTATAATCCGTAAACATTAAGCCTCATAGGGTTAAACGAGTAGAAATAAGAATGTATCGATCATCTCTCTTCTGGAATACTAAATAGAAAAATTGGTTTTGTAATTCTCAGTTGAATTCACTTTTATGTGGTCTTTCACGTTTGGATGTGTTGTTAGTGCTCACTTCACTCACCTTCTTCCAAGTAGAACTTACGAATAAAAAGCAGTCTTGGAATATGATACTTTTTCCTGTTGTCTAGTTCCCTAGAAAAATACCTCAATTTAAAGGATATTGAAATTGCCCTTGCATTCATTCCTCTTTTCCTTCTATCTCATTTGTACCTTTAGAATAGGAAAACTGGTTTTCTGATTTCTAATAAACAGAAAATTTTGTTCGTCAATAATGATGGTAGGTTGTGATCAAGAAGATGAAGAGAAAATTTTACTTTTGGGAGGAATGTATGAATCTACGAGAAGTAAAGGTATGTTCAAGGTTTATGTATCACCTTTTGTTATTTGTTATCTTGAAAATAATTGATATCACCTTGTTGTTTCTCATTAATATAGTGCAGAAGATCATTGTTAGCATGCTAATTGCGTTTTAAGCTTTCCTTCTAAGTTCTAAGTCTGGGTTTGAATTCTATTTTACAGTCCCTGCGTATGTTAAATCACCTTAATATTTTCAAGTTGAAGGAGATTGTTCAAGAAAACAATGAGATTTTCGTCATCTTCGAGTACATGGTGAGCATTGTAGTTCTCTACTAATATAATTCCTTAACAATAACGTAGCACTTACAATCCTATATTTATGCTATATATGATTATACTGAACTTACTTTTTATGTTTGTGACTGGAGCATAAGTCCTACTTATTATGATGGGTTGCTTGTATTCCAATGGTTTCTTCTACTCAATACATTGGATTGGCAGTATGCCCCATTGGTTCCGGAAATATGAGTGTCATCGGATTTCCCGTTCCGGAAAAGAAATTTATGTGACACTTTAACAAGGTATATTTTAGTGGTAACAGAGGCCTACTAGGCCTACTATGCCCTTCCTCAAAGGTGTTCAAGTCACAATCATTAATGTAATTTGCAGCGGTTCCAAATTGGATTTGGTAAAGGTGCTCACGTAAGACTGTAAATAGTTACGGGCTTATAGCCTCTTCTAAACTATTTTCAACCTCATGCAGACATGGCATCAAAATAGTTCCATAATTGTACCTAATCAGATTCAAACATGAGTCATCTACTGTTATGTATATTCATGATGTATATTTTGAGACTTAGGAGGCTCTGAATTAGACTACAAGGCGTGGTATTTCAGCCTTATTTCAAGTGGCTAAATTTTAGATATCGCAATGTTTTTTATAGTTTAAAATCATGATATTGTCCATTGCATTCCTAAGGATTATATATATTTGGCGATCTAGTTGACAAACGTTTTTTTTTTTGCTTCATTTTGAATATGTTGCAGGAATATAATTTATACCAGATAACAAAAGCACGCCAAAGTCCTTTCTCTGAGGAAGAGATACGTAATCTCATGTCTCAGGTGTTGCAAGGACTTGCCCATTTGCATAAAAATGGATATTTTCATCGGGATCTCAAACCTGGTATAAACATGCTGCTATATCTGTACTATCTTTCCTTTGTTTGGCTATTGCTTGCTGTATAAAATATTGTTAATGAAAAATATCATTGTGCCTTCTAGAGAATTTGATGGTGACAAATGACATCATAAAAATTGCTGACTTTGGATTGTCTAGAGAAGTAACATCAGGACCTCCTTGTACCGACTATGTGTTAACACGCTGGTGAGCCTCTATCCTTTGTATCATTGTAATTCTCCTTTTGGCCGTCAATTCTATATTCAAAAAAATTATAATATCTATATGTAATGTGTAGTTTTCCAGCATTGTGTTATAATTGTCTGCACTTTTTGGCCTGCTATAAAATTAGTTTTGGTACTACTGAAGTAAATCTTCCTGGATTGATACTTATTTTTTTGGTAGTGCAGATCATTTTTGGTATATTCATTTTCCCATACCCGTGTATCATCTAACTCATCTAGGTGAGCTTAAACGGCTTCCAAGTATCATCTGCTTGAAATGCTTGCATATGAAGAAGGGGAAGGTGTATCTTACCATGTAATCATACTTTGTTAGGTTCTGAAAGCACTTTATCCTCTGTATCGAAAGATATTTGAGAGTAGGAGTATGATAATTCTAGCTTAGATATGATTGTTTTGTCATTTACTATTGATATAGTACTATACTTTTGTATTTGTAGTTACTCTGTTTTGAATGCAGAAATTATTGGCAAAATAGGTTGTGAAGTGATTTTCTCTTCACAGTGAAGATGGGGGTGATTTTCTCTTGTGTTTTATTCATAATGAAATTATGTTGCCTTACACTCTATGCAGCTAGAGTATGTATTGTATTAATTAATGTTGCTTATTGAAGGTCTGAAGGTTAATTGATAACTAAAGGTTCATACCTAGTTTCATAATGTGAATTTTTATTCATATAAGAATGTTTTATGGACTCTTTTATATATTGTTTGAATTTTAATTTCAATTATGTGTTGCTGGATCCAATAAATTTTGTTTGTAACCTCCATTCAGTTTATTAAACTTATATTTCTTGAGGAAGTTGTTAATGTGAGTAAGTAATACTTAACAGGGTTCAAGGAGGGGCTGTTGTTGTATCACTTGATTTATCTAGGAGAAGTTAAGAACATCACTGCCTCAAATATGGGGGGGCTGTAAGATTTTTCTGTGTAGAGTTGGTGTTGGATGATGCTCTTACGAGGGAGCACACACCTTGACAGGGAGATGAGTGGAATAAAGATAAAGCAAGGTAGTTTATGTTTTTCTCAAACTTAGTAATTACATTGAATGTTAAAGGGCTGAAAAGGATTTTTTATGTAGTGGTGTCTCGAACATTGATGGTGGATGCTACGCAAAGCGTATTGATCTCTCTAGAGCTAAAGAACCAGAGATTTGGAATTACATCAAGTTTGGAACTGGTAACTTTGTTTACCTTGTCTTCTGTCATTTTGGTAGCCATGTTTTCCATGAGTTTTGCTTACATTAAGTTGTCCTCGGCAGTGTTGGAAAATGTGGTTTTCGATGAGCATACTCATCAACTGGATTGCAAGCAACTTAGAATCATATTTCCGTTGTAATATCTATATTATCCATGATAACAACTATCTTGTATACATATTGTTAGATCCTGAAAGGAACACCATTCTCTTAGTGTTCAATCACACATATGCCTTGGGCACTAGTCTTTCTAAAATCTAATTTAGGCTCCTGTGTGAATTCACATCTCAGAAAGCCCTTGCACTGTCTTAATCATCTTATTACTTGCTACGATGGCTGCATCTTCATAAGATTATTTTGTTAATTACTTATTTGCTTAAGTTCTTAAATACTATTCAAAAAGGACACATTTCGTTAACTAGAAATTAGAAGCCTCCAGCCAAAAAGCAACCAATCATTATGTATTCTTTGTTTTGTGCATGTCAACTATATGGTTTTTATAACCTATTAGAAATTAGTTGTTGTTTTATGGAAGTTCGTGTTATTATTTTTGTTAAAAATTTCTACATTACATAAATAAAGAAATCCTGATAGACATTTAATTCCTTGGTTGCAGAATCTTTGTGTTCCTGCACACTGTCCAATAACAGAGTTTCTGGAAAATGAGGAGGTTAGGTTCTTTGCCTTGCTTAAGTGAAAATTTCATCACTTGTCTTTTACATACTATTCCGTGAGCCCTTAGTTCCAAACGTGCGTATAATTTCAACATATTTCATCACTGAATTGGTCAACATAGAATTATGTCCATAGGGGGATGCGTATCATTTAATATTGAGTTGGATAGAAAAAAATCATGACAACTTTTATCGCTTTGTTATTATGGTTAGAACTTAGATGACATTATCGAATGTTGAAAATTATAGTTCGACAGGAGAAGGCTGCAGCATTAACAGCTGGAAAATTCCCTTCCACACTGAGTGTGAGTTTTGATATTTGTCCAGTAAACATGGAAAATTTCTCATGGGAAGGTAACAGAAAATTGTATTGCTCGAGCAGGAGCTCATTTTTTTTTATAGTTTATATGCATTTTGTACTTGTGGTCTCAAATTTTGTTATTACAAACTAGGCGGGTGTAAGTGTATCATCAGAAAAGTTTCAAACATGAATGGGTTGCTTCATTGGAACGGACTTAATGGTGAAGGTGGTTGCATAAGGACAAAGACTCTTAGGTACACTGCTGGAAGCGTGCAAAGAGCTTTATTTGTTGATTTGGAGATCTCTCATTGCCTCACTTAAGCATTCGTGTGGATTCAAGCACAGCTTGTGAGATGTTTTCCGATTTGGACTAGGTTTGAAACCTTCGCTTCCCTTCCTATACCCTGCAAAATGCATGCATACCAAAGGACCGATGGATTATGAATGGTCATAGCTTAGTGAGTATAAACCCAGATCTTGACTTTTAGCTGCCTAGGTCGCATGTGTTCTTGATGTCTTAGTATTTTGGTCAATATTTCTTTTTAATGTACAATGATCATAGATGTTAGCACGAAAATATGTTTCAAACCAGAAGAGGTGGATGGATTTTGTAGTCGACTTTGTTGTATTATTTTTGGAATGAAATCCATATTTGTTTTTGCATTATACTCTAGTGAATCGCTCTCTAGCAGCTCAAATTCGTTGTTGGCTGAGGGCCTTCACCAAGTGAATGTCAATGACCGGACCTTGTGTTGGTTGAATTCTTTGCCAACGTCACACCTAGCGCCATAACCAGCCAATTATTTTGCGGCTAAACCCCTCTACTAACTAAACTTTAGTGGATAAAACACATGACCTTCAAAATATTGGGTGGTTAAAATCCTTAGACAACCACATCAAACACCTCCACCAACTGAAATTCAGTAAGTTTAAACCTTTTGCAGCTTGCAAGTTATATAACTGGCCACCCCTACCAATGATGTATTACTCTTCATCAACAAATACTTCAACGGGTGAAATATTACAGTAACAAGTACTTTATGCTTTTACCAATGATAGTCGGTAGTGATTGGAGATATATGGAGACCAAAAATTTGGTCGCCCATTTTAGTCAAAATATATCTCTTCCTGCAGCATGGTTGGTCCAAGTCTTTAGAAAAGCAATCTTTAGTCACAGAGCGTATCCGTTGCCATGTCGGTTGCTACATAGCTCCAGACGCTAAAAATGTCCTTGTACCCACTGAATCAGAGTAGTCGCTAGATCCCAGTTTTCTTGTGATACTGCACACTTGATTCCCTTAGATGATCTCACCCACAACCAAGAGTTGCTACGACCCAAAGTCAAAGACTTTAATAAACAAATGTGTCTCACACATAAAAGTCTACAAGTAATAGATAAATTCGTCTCCTACGAATAAACCTACAAGTTTTGTTTCGTCTTTTGATAAATCAAGGTAAACAGGAACCAATCGATAAACCAGACTTATATTCCCGAAGAACAGTTCAGTTTTATCAATCACCTCACAATAAACTTAATAGACGCAGCGAAGAAGATTATTGAGGAATCACAAATAATGAGACGAAGATGTTTGTGACTACTTTTATCTTGCCTATCGGAGATAGAAATCTCAAGCCAATTATTACAATTGTACTCGTACGATAGAAACAGTAAGATCACATTACACAACTACAAGAAAAGTAGTATCGATCTGGCTTCACAATCCCAATGAAGTCTTTAAGTCGCTAACCTGGTTTTAGAAGAAGAAAACCAATGGTTAACGGAGAATCGACTCTAGCTTTAGCAAACTAGTATCACACAGAATGTGTGGGGATTAGGTTTCCCATTTGCTAGAGTTCTCCCATATATAGTCTTTCAAATCAGGGTTTGCAATCAATGTTAGCTTGCTAACAAAGCATTCAATATTCACCGTTAGATGAAAAACCTGATTAGAAACAAGCTAATATCTCGCAATCGTTAGATCGAAAACCTAGATTGACATACACACATGTACTTGACGTTTTGGGGTTGTGTAACCGTACCCAAACGTGTACAATGGTTGGTTCAATAATATTTAACCAAATGGTTAGCCAAATGATAACTTTCATATCAACCATATTCTTCTTCACCATAACTAGTCCAAATGACTCAAATGAACTAGTTAGAGAGTTATTCAATTGCTATGAGATCTCAAGTATTACAAGAGACACAATTGAATAAAAAACGATATGATTCACTCGAATCATTTCATGAACTATAAAGCCACGGTTTGGAAAAGCATTCCTTAGTAATTTAAGATAAGTTCACGAACAAAATTTTCAGACATAACCTCTTGAGTTCGCGGACTCAAGCTAACCGATTGAAGTTAATAAAATCCAACAGAATTTCTCGGGTTGAGAACTTCCGTCAGTTCGTGGACTGCACCTGAGCTTCAACTTCAGCAGGTATTCTCGGGTTCGAGAACTTACGCCAGTTCGTGGACTGGGTTCGTGGACTGAGTTGACTGCTCACGTTCCGGTTCCACTTGATTAATAAAGTTCGCAAACTTCGGTTCAAGTGCTAAGGACTTGTACATATATGTGATGCCACAACAATGTTTATGTCCCACAATGGTTATATAGTCTAAACTCTCATTTCAATCATTGAAACATTCTCATAGGGCGTTATATAGTTGTTATTCACAAACTATTTATCGTCAGATCGACTTACAAAGTGATTGAAACATAACATGACTTTCGTCACTAGGAAAAGATGAACTTGGATAAAGCGAAAGCTTTACCAACACCCATTTCGATAAATAGATAAGCAACATATACTCAGATTGAAATGTCACATGTGCATATTCTTAGTCTATATAGTAAAACGACTTTTATCTCAATATAGGAGGTAGAATAGATAGACTTTCGAGTGATAGATAAGTTCAAGTCTCCACATACCTTCGAGTCGATGAAGATCCACTGATTTATTGAGTAGTCCTTTGTCTTGTATGATGATCTCCATGGAGTTCTTGAGATCAACTACACTTTATATCCTTGTCCGAGACCTTAGCTATAGTAGATTAAAAATCAAGACTTTATAGTTTTGATCATTAAGATTGACAAACATGTTTGACGGAGCAGTGCTCTAACAGTTTAGTCCCATTCGATTATATATAAGCTAAGCTAAGTTAATTCTGATCTTAGTTAGACTTATCAAAATAGAGGTTTAGTTTATTCAAGTCTAGCCGAATTCCTAAATAAGGAAATGCTAGTTAACTGACCTAGTATTTGGCTTGTTTAAAATCTAAAGGTCTAAGTTATATGGATAATTAGAACCTGATGAGAAAAATGGAGTTTATCTTTGTTTTGGTCTTATCGAATGAAGCGGTTGTATTTATACAATCGGTTAAGCAAAGGAACTAAGTTGGTTATTTGTTTTTTGGTTTGCTAAACTAGTTGGAAAAATTTCTTCACGCAATTATTTCCATGATAACATATCAAAACGTAATTACTTTTTAGTTTCGTTTTTGATATTGGTTATCAGAAATGGTATGTAAAACCCTCGTGCTTGACTCAACAGGTCACAAGTCCATTTTTGAGATTTGTAAGATCCTTTTCATGTTATTCTTTATTTTTTCGTTTCTTTATCATTTTTGTGAAAAAAAAGGGGAGAAATATATGGAGTAAACAGGTGATGCTGGTATCAATTTTATGTTGATTGGTGTCACTAGGGAAGAGGACAATAGTGCTTGAAACGTTTATCTAATGAATGAGGAAAAGCACATACTAAGGGGGAGTAATATATCATATGATTGGGATAACAAAGACGAGCAGATTGAAAATATACCTATCTCACCTTTAGTGGGAGTATGAGCTTTGTTATTATAATGTCAACGGCGGCATTTTAAAGATTAAATTAATGCAGGTTATGTGTTGTTGAATTTGGGAATCAAGCGTATGTGTAATGAATTATTGTAATTTGTTTATCCATATGATTGTATGAGTTTTGTCACTAAAATTGACAAAGAGGGATATTGTTAGATCATAGCTCGGTTGAACCCACCAAGTATTGGTATGTCAAGTTTGGTTGTCATATTTTAGTGAGCCAAAACTCATTTAAGAGTCGCTTGATTTAAATGTACTAGAGTCAACTTCGTATAGGTTTGCTTGAAAGTATTAGGGTGAGACATTACAAGTATTGCGAAGACTTGAATAAGTGAATAAGTATGGAGCTATAACCACAATATCATCCTTCCACTTGAGGTTAGTGATATTTGACTTGAACTGTTTCATTCCTTAATGTATCTTTCAAGTCGTGCATATTGAAAACACAAACCTGCGAATCATGAACAGTCTAGATAGACAAAGTATTAAGGAATACAAAATAAAGTTTTTTGATTAACCATTAAACTTTGTATATAAGTGTTTATGGGTGAAAATGGTTTCTGCTGATTTCGGTAATTTCGGGTATGTGAGTGAGAAACGAATTTAAACCCTAAACAATGTGCTGCAAGGGAGTACTTTAGATTCGAGATATCAATATGTACAAGTCCGGCCTAAACCAAGAAATGGTTGTTCCAGACTTGCTTCGGTCACAAAGTAAAGTAGAATGGGTTGGTTTTGGGGAGGGAAGCAATGAAAGTGATGAGACCAGAATAGTTGATTCTGGAAGAGTAGTTGTGTTATGACTTGTATCAGAAAGTAGGAAGCAAGCAGATGGAAAGCTAGTAAACATTTTCTGAATGGTGTATGCTCCTAACTGAACTTATTGTTCGGTGGAAATAGGTAAGACCTATTTATACAAGTCAAAGTGAAACATACTCTGGTCTCATTAAGGAATGGAAAAATGGGTAAGTAAATGGTAGGAGGTGGTAACGCATGGAATTGATGTTCCATAAAACCGTTAACACATGGAATTGATGTTCCATGAAACCGATAACGTATGGAATTGATGTCCCATAAAAGAGCGTTTCACCATTAACTCCCTGTATTTACTAACCACATCACCCTTATGACACTTCCTTATGACTGGCGTAGTGTAAACCGCCAAACCAATACCCAAAGAAGATCCCCCAGTTTGTGATATATGTTGATGTCTCGAATGTTTTTGTGGAAAACATATAGTATGCTGTTATTTCCTGGCAAGTCGAGATTGGGAGACTTGTTAGCTTGGTGATCTTCGACGGTCGATATTTTGCATCTTAAGAGGAAAGGTAACCGTTGATCATCGCACGCTTTCGTTTGTTGGTGGCCGCATAGGGAAGGCCAGCATGGTGGAGCAGCTAGGTTGGCATGCCATTGGTGTGGCATACATGTGTGGATAGGTTGGCATGCCATTGGCGTGGCAGGGAAGTGCGGCTAGCATGCCTTGGTGCGGTTTGGGTGACAAAACTAGGGTTTTGGGTCAAAGGTTACCATGTGTTATCTCGTAACCTTGGACGGATAGGATTTGCTCCTGGGATTGAAGGACGACCGTCGATTGTAGCACGCCTTCGTTTTGTAGCCGCATAGGGAAGTCTAGCATGGTGGCGCGGCTAGGTTGGCATGCCGTTGGCATGACGCATGGTCAAAGATGCGCCATGGATTGAGATGAGGCTTCATCCAAAGCTTCCGTTGCGTGGTAAGAAGTAGATTGGCTAAAGGCCAATATCATGCTGAAATGGCGCATTATGTTTGGCATTTGGATAAAGGCCAAATCTCGCATCAAATGGTGCATTAGGCAAGATGGATAGGTGGCCTCGAGATTACAGTGTAATCATTGCGCATTAAGAAAGCTATTGGCCTAGAGCCAATATCGCACAATCATTGTGCATCAGGCCAGAGAGGTCTGGCGGAACGAATGTTGTGCAAAATCATTGTGATGAACAATGAAGCAGGCATGTCATTTTGGTCCCCTTTCCATACTTGTATAAATTCCATTAAGACATATATAGGGAGGGGTAGTTGGTTGAAGGTGCATATGCAGAATATGCACCAATAGTAAGCTTCATAGCTTAGCCGGAAGAGTATAAATGATGCCTAAGGCTCATTTATAGTTGCGTAGCCTTACGAAGAGGGCATTTCATGCGTTGGCATCACTATGCCATGGCGCGGACCCGATAATGCATAATCATTGTGCATCTTGACGGAATGGCCTATACAGACTAGGCCATTACCATTATTGCATAGCCACGGATTTGCAAACGAGTTGTATTAAGTTGTTGTCCCTTCGAGGATGAACTACGGGCTGTGCTTGATCCCTTTAGAGTAGGTAAGGGTACATAAGCAGCCGCAATGAGTTGCAGCATTGCCGGTATAGCACGTTGTCGCTCATATCATCTAATTATGAGATGATTGCGGCAGATTGTCCCCTCATATCATCTAAGCTCGGTAGCTCGACGCAAGAGATGATTGTGGTCAAGCTTGATGAGGCTTAGTTGCATGCCAACAAGTGAATGCTCATACTTCCTATCAAGCTACAAGGAGCAAGTTATAGCTTATTTGGAGGATAAAAACCCGAGTGTCGTAATTTAGCTCAATAGGAGTCCATTTTGATGGGAAATGACCCAAAGATCAAGACATGTTGATCTATACATGGTCACCAGAATTTAGCCAAATTCCATCATTTAGGGCCTCAAAAGGTCGTTTTTTCCGTATTAAGAAAGTTTTTTCTTTCTTAATAAACCCTTCGCAGAACAAGGGTAAGTTGGAACGGTGTGGAAGCTTAAATAGATGCATCATGCTCCACGAGAATGCTTGCAAGGGAAAATGAGTGTGTGTTTGCCTAGCTTTAAGGCTCGGATCGTAGCATCATCACGACGTGTCGGCGAAGTTACGGCCTACGGGGCAACGCGCCAAAGGCGTAATTTTCCGGACCGTCACATCAACCGTTGATTATTGCACGCCTTCGCTTTGGTAGCCGTATAGGGACGGCCAACATGGTGGCACGGCTAGGTTGGCATGGGGCCATGGAAAGGTGCGTTTGGCATGGAGCGGTAAGTGTGGATGGCATGGTTTTGCATTGGCACAAGGGTGCGGCTAGCATGGTTGGCATGACTTGGCTCGGTGGGTGTGGCTGACATGGTTTTCCATTGGAACAGGGGTGAAACTATCATGGTTGGCATGCCTTGGCGCGGTAGGTGTGGCTGGCATGGTTTGCCATTGGCACATATGCGGTGTAAGAATTAGGGTTTTGGCCTGTCGAAACCTTAATTAGAAAAAAAAGGTACCCATGTAATTTCCTCGCAGACAAATTAAAGGGTTTAATAAATGTGTTTGGCTTTGGACATTGTTACTCAAGTTCTGCGACATCACTGTCTGACTAGGGTTTTACAATTTTACCCCTAAGTTAAAAACCACCATCAACTTTAAGTCTCCTGCTTAGCTCGAAACAAGTGCCTTGTTGCAAGGTAAGCGTATGATGGTGACAGACGAGGACAGAATCGAAATGTAGGACATACAAGATGGTCAGGAAAGTCCGACTAACCTTTTTTGAGGGGTAAGGAGAGTTCATGATCCCGTGTTTTGCGGCCTTGAATAGCTTTTA
The DNA here is from genome assembly GCA_023529315.1 of Papaver bracteatum. NCBI lineage: Eukaryota > Viridiplantae > Streptophyta > Magnoliopsida > Ranunculales > Papaveraceae > Papaver > Papaver bracteatum. The sequence continues at coordinate 90,840 of JAJJWX010000229.1, forward strand.
TTTGCTGTGTAGACCGTGAAATGGTGAGGTGAGAAGCATCGTCTTAGTTCGGATACTCATAATCTTGGTTGGGTTAGGGAATATCGTGACGCTGGCTTGATAAGTTGTTTGTGTCGGCGTGGAAAGGCATGGCATAAGAGGCTTGGCATGATGGGGACACATTAATGGAGTGGGCGGCTTGGCATGGTGTGGCCATGGAAAGGCATGGTTTGCTGAGGCGAGGCGTGTATGGATGGCTTGACATGGAGAGGCCAAGGAAATGAAGCGGACAACTTAGCGTGTGGGTCCAAGGCATGGTGCGGACGTCTTTGGCATGATGAGGCCACGGCAATGGAACACATAACTTGGCACAGTGCGTTCATGGTAAGGTGTAGTTTGGTGAGGCAAGGCGTGTACGGATGGCTTGGCGTGGCGGGGTTAAGGCAATGGAGCGGACAACTTAACGTGTGTGTCCAAGGCATGGTGCGGACGTCTTGGTGATTTACCTTCACGGGTCTAGTTGCCTCTTTTCCTTACTTGACTCAAATAGGAAGTCCTTTCCTTATTCAAACTCCCAAGCATCATATCTATAAATGGGGTCCGACCTCTCTCTTTACTTCACGACTTCATTATATATATATTTTTTGCTCTGGTTGTGAGGTAACGGTGAAGCGGACAAGCGAACTAGGTACGTTTCCCAGCATTTTCTCTTTAACTTGCTTTGTGTTGGCGCAAACCCTAGTTGTAGGCGTACCTTTTCATGAACTTGTAGAAATATTGTTGGTGTGAACATTAGTCGTAGGTATGATTTGCTTGAACTTGTGATAAATTTTAGGCGCGAATGTTGTTGGCCGCCTCAATCATTATGCGAAGTAGGTGTGCATGAGGATTGGCATTCCCTTCCCGTGAGAACCTAGCTTTTAGGGTTTTTCCTTTTTATGGAATGGACGTGTGCATGGTTCCCGTGGCGGGGCGCGCCTGCTCAGTTGGGCACGAATTTCCTGCTGCAGGGTACAACCTTGGCATGTGGAGGTGATGCGGGGCATGTCATTCCCCAATCTTTTTTCTTTTTCGCGTATACATATTATGGCCTGGAAATAGACTAGCTTGTGTCTTGGGTGGATCTCTCTTGTATGACGAAAATAATTTTCATGCACTTTTTGTAATAAATTCTCTTCGTATTGCTCCATTATAGTTGTTTTGGAAGGTGGAAGTAGCGTGAGAGAATCTTATTTAGGATGTCACTTGATAAAAGTTCTTCTGTACCGAAAGACGTTGGTAATTCCAAGCCAAATATAGATGATGAATTCTTCACGATAGTATTTTCCAGGAGAAGTCCTCTTAAGCATGTGCCGCTTCTTCTGACGAGTCCGGAGAGTGAGGGAGGGGATCGGTCATTCCTCCCGGAAATGTAATACGGTTTTGTCTTCATAGTAAAGAGTATCCCGCCTATCTTATTAATTTCAAAACCCCCGTCAGTCCATTGCATTCCTTTGATAAATTAGTGAAATTTATGATAAGTCAAGAGTGTGTAAGAGCTAGTTTGACCATGGCGCAAGTCATTGATGCTGTCGCGGCTTCTGCATCAATTCAAATTAGGAAAGACATCCCGAGTTTGGTTGCTTTCATCTCCAGGTAGTGTCCAAATACTCACACAGCCATATACAGGTGGGGAGAGATGACTATATCCTCAGAAAAGTGTGGCTATCCAGCTCAATCTTCCCATGACAGGAAACCTCAACATCAAGCTGTAAGATGATGAAGAAAAAATGCGTACCTCCCTGGTTGCGAAGTCGAAATGGTTTGTCCAAAAAGAGAACGAGATAAAGTGTTTCTATATCTGGTGGATGTCTCAATGGTTCCCCGATGAGCTGGCACGAAGAATAGTACACTCCACGTCGTGGCATTTTTAGCTCTCTGGTTATCCCGAGATATTTTTGATGATGGCTCTGGTAAGAATGAGATAAGGCTGGAACTCATCAATTTTGCTATAAGGTTGGCGAAAGGAGTCATTCTCCCCATTGGCGGCTTGTTTCTCGGTTCTTTGTACACATACTTGGATCATTTGGCTGTGGATATGCATGCTTCAAATGGTTACATGAAAGTGGACTCGTATGTTCATGTTACTTTTCTCCAACCGCTATGGGAGAATTTTGAAAAATACGCTCCTAAACCGTTGGTTTCGCTTCTCGCATCTTTGGGTGGCTCGAGAATACTTCGCTGGTCGAATAGGCGCCCAAGAGCTGGCTCAAATCTGGCTGATTCCCTCGATAATTCGTGCGCCGCTAATTTTCGTACATGGGCCCCAATGTGTACATCCATATCCCAGGTTAATACTTTTTCTTCTGCTCCAAACATATCATTGCTTTCTGAGGGAGGGAACCTGGGCGTCGGCGAGATTGTATTCATGCGAAGTTACACGTATGGTTATATACCATCTCTCTTTTGAGGATTGTGTCAGGAAAGTCTCTTACAATATTAATCGTCTAGCTCGGCATATGGGTTTCGACCAATAGGTCCCTCTCGTTCATCAGCTGGCATCTAAAGAGGAGTCATTATCGGCCGTTCTTAATGATAGTGTTCTTACGCCGGGCAAAAAGCCTCCTTTTCTTGCTTTCAGAACGAAATCCTTCGACTACCTCCAAGAATAATTCATTCTGGCAGAGTGAATTCTTCTTCATCCAGGAATTTATGAAAGTCGTAGTGGAGAACACTCGTAGTAGGCCTTATGCCGCGATTTTAGCAAAGAATCCGTTGTTGAGGGATACTTCTTTAACCAAAAGAAAATCCGTTGGTCCAGACACAAACAGTCCCCAAGCGAAGGAGCAAAGGTATAAGAATCTTGCAGGCGGTTTGCAGTCAGATTCCACAGCTCTACCAGCTTTTAGTTCATCCAACATGCGGGTACGTATGATTTTCCTCTTGACTTCAGTTAGATCATGTATATCCTTGTTTTTTCTATGAGAATGCATTTTGTATCTTGTCTAGGGTTTCAGCAGCGTGAACGCCTTTGCCAAACTTGCAAGCAGTCAGAAAATCTTGTTTTTCGAGACGGAGGGTGGTGGTGCCGAGCCTATCCATAGTGATCGGGAATCCGAGAAGGTTGAAAGTTCAGAGTCTGGCGATGGTGAGAGTAGTTTTTCTGATAATAGTGCTGAATCCTCCTCTAGTCAGTCTGAAAGGGAATCAATGAGTCTTCTCCATCTTTTTTTTGTCCAACTTAGTGTTTGGTACTTGGAAATGACGTTGACCAGCGTTGACTGACAGAGACCAGGTTTTAATTAATTTTGTACAATATAAATACTGAGTTTACAAATGTATCCCTGAAATGGGTCTAGAATCCAACGGTTATAAGAAAAGCAATTAGCGTACGGTCCCGATGTAAGATATATCAATTAACCCTAATCTTATACTTTTCTTCCTCTATTCCGAAGAACGCGTCTCACATTAATTTCTCTTTACGGCCAAAACTTAATTTAAACCCCATTCCATACGAAATCAAAATCAGCGGCAGCCACCTTAATCACCACTTATTTCTACTGTGATAAATTTAACCCACGTCTCATACATTTTCATTGATTTTCAGTAGTCATTAATATCCACCACTTGTCCATAAGAATCAACAGCAGCAAGCTAGTTCATTTTCTTTAGATGTACGAACAGAGAACAAGAAATAAGATGTACAACAAACTTCATTAAACTTCTTAATACATCTCCAGTATTAACAGCATCAGATCCCTTTTTTCATGAGTTTTCCCTTGTATTTTCAACCAAATTCTATCAACACTAACGCTACTTTGCCGTTGTAATCCAAATCCAATTGAAACCCAATTTTTATGGTCTAGTGAGCTCTTGAAAACGGCTGAAATATAATCTATTTCTTCACAAATTCATGGCAACACAAACACATTTTCAACTAATTTCTCTCGCCTAAAACCCTAATTCAAACCCCAAATCAAACTAAAAATCCTAAATCCGATTCAACCCAGAACCTACAACCGTTAAATCTTGAAGAATAACATTACCATCGATCACTATCAGCAATTAAATCAAGTTTAATGTAGATTTTGTTTACCAACAAACGACATTTTCCAAGTTTTTCCAGTGAGAACGAATGAATGGAAATGGCACAAGATGATAAAGAATTTGATTTGTTGAAATGATAAGGATTTTGTTGAAAAAATAGGATAATCAGACAATCAAGATGGGTTTGGAGAATATTTATATTGTTTTTTTAAACCACGGACCATTTCCCTTTGAGGTTATAGTTATTATGGTGGTGGCGGTGGCGGCGGCGAAGGGTTCGGAGAAGAGAAGATGAGCTCCCAGTCCCACTTGCCTTACATGATATTTAAGTAAATATTCGTAAAGTAAAGGGTGTCATTGTAAACTCAGTTAATAATTTCATTTTCTATAATTCTTTTAATAATTTCTAAACAAAAGTCAAGTTTTAACCGAGTCAACTCCAGTCAACGTTATTTCTAAGTACCAAACCCTAAGCTGGACAAAAGTTAGACCAAACACTAATGTTGGAAAAAATGTAAATACCAAAAACCAAATAACCCTATTTTTTAATAGTAAAGAATTCTTACAACTCAAGAGGATTATCATCCGATAAGAAACTAGTTGGAAGCCTAGCAACAAGCTGAGCTCCAACACCTTTTTGGATAGCTACACCCAATCTATGAAAAATAAAATCTCCAACTCGAACATTAGCATCATGGCTAGATATATAATTGTGCAAGCACTTCAAGAAGTCTATGGTTTCATCCCCCAGCTCCCCTAAGGTGGTAAAGGAAAGCGTCCCAAAACCCTAACCTTGAGACGTAAACTTTTCCAAGTATTCAGTATTCTTACGAGTAATAGAATTCTTGATGGCCATACCTGAGACAAAAGAAAGAACCCAACCCCCAGTGAAAGGAGAAACACCCGTCACATCAAAACACACATCACGACCATTGTCCCAATTATATAGAAAAATATCAGTAGCTCATAGAGCAGTGCCATTATTCGCAAGAAAACCCAAGTTAACTTCCTTCCTAGCAGGAACACTCGCACGGAAACACATGTCAGAAATAGTGTCGGATACTAAATCGTGTCTAAACTTAAGCTCAATTTCATTCGCACAGTGCAAGGCATGATCACCGAAGACATCTGTATCTATTTTACAAAAGGGACAAGCACCATCAGCCTCAAACAAGGGGATCCCTAACCTTTACCGGAGAACTGAACTAAATTGCCTAGATCCAATAACTTGATTGAGCCCCAAACTCGGAATTGCCAGTAGGAAATCCGAGGCATTTTTTGTCTGGTTGCATTGCCAAAGCACGGAATCATGTTCAGACATAACATAGTTGGTGGGTAAGTTTTTCTTCATAGCATCAAAGTAAATAGTTACCAAGGAGTTAATAGAATGAGTGACAAAATTACCAATGCAAATAGGAGAAACATTTCCACACAGAGAATTAAAGGATTCCAATGCCTGCTGAAAAGAAAGGCTATTGCCATCGGCGTCTGAGCGTCTGAGAATAATAGACTGCAAGTCTAGAGTCTGCAAATAGGAAGAGAGAAAACAGTAATTCTTAGTGTCCTACATAGTATAAACACACATACCTCCATGTTTGAATGGCAAGATTTGAAGTAAAACCTAAATCTTGATATTCTGGGAGGAAACCGTTCCTGAGGATGGCTTCAAAGTGGAAACCCGCCCGAGTGAAGGTGTAGCCATAACTCCAATTACGAAAATTGTTCCGGCTGGTGACTTGACATTGAAGTTCATATTCCTAAAGACCTTGTCACGACTCGAGCGGTATAGAATACTCCATGGACTGCTGGCACGATTGTAGTTCGGGATCCTTTGTCAGTTACCGATGCAATCGCATGTGCCACTTTTGTTCCTGCATATCTGGTTACTTATCCAGGTCACGTGTTGGTTGGGGGATTTAGCGTTCCAGCTAAACATACGACGTTGTATACCAAAATATGGGAACACTACTGACATATTTCCACAACCAAGAAAATTACTAGTCAATTTGCGCTGGTTAAGCGGGTGGAGGAAGGTTTGTCTTCGATTGGCGATATGTATAACTTGACTGGCATACAGTTACTGAGGATGTAATCTTGAGCTGGAGGTTCCATCATGACGTGTGCGTGGACTTCGAATTCAATGTTCCTTGGTTCGTTGAAGGTTTCTCTGAGGTTGAAAAGTCGTTGGCCGAATCAGTCGAATGTCCTTCCGCGGACATGGTGAAGAAGCAGGAAGCGGAATTCAAGAAGTTGTTCAGGCATCTAAAGTTGAAGAGGGTGGCTCTCCAGAGCACTAGGGAGGCCTTTGCTAAGAGGAGCAAGCCGTTGTTGGAAAATTTTCCTTGAATACATCTCGGTCTTTTAAACTTCTTATTTTTTGGTAGTTTTTTTTTTTTTTGAAGGGAAAATGGAAATGCCTGGTTTATGGTTTTGATTTTCTGGATTTTTCGGGTAGACATACAAGTATTACCTATAAGTGTTTTGGATTATTATTCTGGAATGAATGAATTGTTTTGGTTATGATTACAAGTGATGTAAACATTCCAGGAAAACCTTAGAACCGTGTGTTGGTAGATGACATGGGGTAAAGCGTAACATGGCTATCGATTTTATCATTCCCATGAAAACTTGAAATAGCAAACCATGTATCTTGTCTAGGTAGGACTTACTCAGTTTTTAGGTCCTCTGATGAAAAGTGAACCTTCCGAGTGTAAGACCGAGGTTTATGGGAAACACCGCCATGACTGTGGAAAGTCCCTATTCGTTACTTAGTTATCTAATAACCGAGTCGTCGGGTTCTTGGAAGGATCATTTGCTTCTAACTTCTAGGGAAGTCCACAGTCATACCTTGTCGTGTCATGACTGATAACAGGTCGTCAGGTAACTGAGTCTGAGTGGATCGTCTTCTTCTGCTATCTTGATGTCTGGGTCGAAGCACGAGATCGACGGTCGAAAATTGACATTGTAACCGAAAGATCAATCTCTCACTGTGGTCTCCAATTGTTTATGGGTGAAAATGGTTTCTGCTGATTTCGATAATTTCGGGTGTGTGGGTGAGATATGAATTTAAACCCTAAAAAATGTACTGCAAGGGAGTACTATATATTGGAGAGATCAATCTGTACAAGTCTGGCCTAAACCAAGAAATGGCCATTGCAGACTTGCTTTGGTCACAAAGTGAAGGAGAATGGGTTGGTTTTGGGGAGGCAAGCAAGGAAAGTGATGAGACCAGAATAGTTGATTCTGGAAGAGTAGTTGTGTTACAACTTGTATCAGAAAGTGGGAAGATAGCAGATGGAAAGCTAGTAAACGTTTTATGAATGGTGTATGCTCCTGACTGAACTTGTTGTTCGGTGGAAATAGTTAAGACCTATTTATACAAGTCGAAGTGAAACGTACTCTGGTCTCATTAAGGAATGAAAAAATAGGTAAGTAAATGGGAAGAGGTGGTAACGCATGGAGTTGATGTTCCATAAAACCGTTAACGCATAAAATTGATGTTCCATGAAATCGTTAACTCATGGAATTGATATCCCATAAAAGAGCGTTTCACCATTAAATCCCTGTATTTACTAACCACCTCACCCTTATGACACTTCCTTATGACGGGTGTAGTGTACGCCGCACGTTGTAAACCTCCAAACCAATACCCAAAGAAGACCCCCCAGTTTGTGATATGTGTTGATGTCTCGAATATTTTTGTGGAAAACATGTAGCATGTTGTTGTTGCCTGGAAAGTAGAGCGTGGGCGACTTGTTAGCTTGGTGACCTTCGACGGTCGAGATTTTGCATCTTAAGAAGAAAGGTAACCGTTAATCGTCGCACGCTTTCGTTTGTTGGTGGTCGCATATGGAAGGCCAGCATGGTGTCGCGACTAGGTTGGAATTCCATTGGCGTGGCATGGAGGCGCGGCTAGGTTGACATGCCATTGGCGTGGCATGGAGGTACGGCTAGGTTAGCATGCCATTGGTGTGGCATGGTAGGTTAGCATGCCATTTGCATGGCATGCCTTGGCGCGGTTTGGCATGACCAAACTAGGGTTTTGGGTCAAAGGTTCCATGTGTTGTCTGGTAACCTTGGAAGGATAGGATTTTCTCCAGGGATTGAAGGGCGAACGTCGATTATCACATGCCTTCGTTTTGGTAGCCGCGTAGGAAAGGACAGCATGGTGGCGCATTTAGGTGGCCATGGCGTTGGCATGGCCAAACGTAGGTTTTCGGGCCAAAGGTTACCATGCGTCGTATGGTAACCTTGGATGGATAGTATTTGCTCTTGGGATTGAAGGGCGACCGTCGATTTTCGCACGCCTTCGTTTTGGTATCCGCGTAGGGAAGGCCATCATAGTGGCGCGACTATGTCGGCATGTCGTTGTCATGGTATGGTTTTGCATGGCCAAACGGAGGTTTTCGGGCCAAAGGTTACCATGCGTCATCTGGTAACCTTGGATGGCTAGGATTTTCTCCTGGGATTGAACGACGACCGTCGATTGTCGCATGCCTTCATTTTGGTAGCCGCTTAGCAAAGGCCATCATTTTGGCGTGGTTAGGTGCGTTTGGCATGGTGGGGCCAAGGGCTTGGCATGCCGTTGTCACATGGTGTGGCTAGCATGGCTAGGCACGGTTTTTCTTTCCATGGTAGGGCCAAGGGTTTGGCATGGGCGCATGGTGAGGCTAGCTTGGCTAGGGCCAAGGTAAGGTGCGGTTTGGCTTGGCATGGTGGGGCCAAGGGTTTGCCGTGGGCGCATGGTGTGGCTTAACTTGTCTAGGGACAAGGCAAGGTGTGGTTTGGATTGGCATGGTGGGCCAAGGGTTTGCCGTGGGTGCATGGTGCGTCTAGCTTGGCTAGGTCCAAGGCAAGGTGCGGTTTGGATTGGCATGGTGGGGCCAAGGGTTTGGCGCGACCAAGCTAGGATTGTGACCAAGCTAGGGTTTTGGGTCAAAGGTTATCATGTGTTGTCTGATAACCTTGGACGGCTAGGATTTTATCCTGGGATTGAAGGGAAACCATTGATTGTTTCACGCCTTCGCTTTGGTAGCCGCATAGGGAAGGCCAGCATGGTGGCGCGGCTAGGTTGGCATGGGGCCATGGCAAGGTGAGTTTGGCATGGAGCGGTAAGTGTGGCTGGCATGGTTTGCCATTGGCACAGGGGTGCAGCTACCATAGTTGGCATGCGTTGGTGCGGTAGGTGTGGCTGACATGGTTAGCCATTGTCACAGGGGTGCGGCTAGCATGGTTGGCATGCCTTGGCGCGGTAGGTGTGGCTGTCATGGTTTTCCATTGGCACATGCGGTGTGAGAATTAAGGTTTTGGCCCGTCGAAACCCTAATTAGCAAAAAAAGGTACCCTGGTAATTTCCTCGCAGACAAATTAAAGGGTTCAATAAATGTGCTTGGCTTTGGAAATTATTACTCAAGTTCTGTGATGTCACTATCTGATTAGGGTTTTACGATTTTACCCCTAAGTTAGAAACCACCATCAATAATAAGACATCAACATAATCGTATAAATGCTATTTTGATTATGTATGGTTTGAGGTGAGGATTTCATCCTAGGGAACAATGTTTACATGTGTTCTAAGGAAGTAAGTTCATGATATGTGTTGTGAACCGAAAAGGAAATCGCCAAGCGTTATTGGGGATGTTCTTCATTGCAAATCTTATGAACGACCAATATGTGTGATTAGTATAACCTCTCATGACTTGGTTGTGTTCTTGAAAATATTCACATGAGGCCTGACTTATGTGTTGGTATGACTTTTATTAGTGAAACCGATCTTAACTAATCACCTGGGGTATGATCGGGTTTGTCAGTGTCTGACAAAATTTGGGAAAGGGGAACCGATCCTATGAAGATATGCAGTACATCATAAGGGGGAACCGATCCTTGTATGAGGTGAAGCAAGATTTATAGAAGAAAGGGGAATTGATCCTATGAACATGTGTAACATGTTTTTAGGCAAGGGGGAACCAATCCTATGGACATGTGCAGTGCATACAAGTTAGATACCAAATATATGTGGGGAACCAATCCTAGTACCTAGTCAGCCGTATATTTGGTAAGCTAGTGTGACTATGCACAATACTCACATGGAGTAAGAACCGACACTTATTTTGGTAGAACCGTTACACCCATGGTTTGTGATTTAGTGGTACTTGATCAATCACATAGTTCTTGAAAGTCGGATGAACCAATTCTAAACTTGTTTGGAAGTTTGGTAAATCGGTTTCTAGTGAGATAGTATGAAAAAGGACTTGCAGAGTTAGATGTCGCCACACTTTGAACATGCGCATTAATGTGTATTCTTTTATTGTTCAAAGATATTCCTTAACATCTAAGAAGGAAGTTAATCCCAAGATCGAATTTAAATAAGTTAAGAATCTTTTAATTAAGATTTTTAATTATATATGGAAAATAAGAATGAGTAATGTGCATTTGCTAATTAATGGTTTTCCAAGGAGATTTCGATCATTATATTTGGACGGTGCATTCACAGGAATTATGAAAACCGAATTTGGGTAAATATGGAAAAATATCTTGAGAATATTTTCGGTTTTGGAAATTCCTTAGTGTCCAAACTTCCTTGTCTATAAATACTTTGAGTTTGCATTTATAGCAAACTAATCCTTCGTGACATTAAACTTCCTCGGTTGTACTGTTACTGGTGAAGCCGCCTATCGGAGAGGAGAGTAATCTAATTAGGTGAAATCTCTTACGGACGCTCATTTTAAAGTCTTTTTTGGGATTGAGAAGCTCTAGCGTGACCCGTTGGTGGGAAACTAGATATTACGGTTTATCTTTAGTTTTCTTGATTTGATTGACTAACGGTGGTTGAACTTTGATTGCACATAGTTTGCTTATGCTTGAGAATCTTCTCTTCTGATATAAGATTCACTCAAAATAGTTCAAGGTTTCGACATGGATCTTTAGACTGTTGTTAGATCTAAATACGATCTTGTGATAATCCATTGTTAACAGACTCCGTTCTGTGTGTGATTGATCACAAGAGATTCAAGTAGTTGTGTGCAGGTGTTTATTGAAGATCTAAGAAGATTTGAAGACAAAGAAGAGATAGATGATTTCTGACTTGGTTTTACAATCTTTGGTGTGCACAACACTTTTTTGGGTAACATAGGATCTAATTAATAATCGGTTTATCCTTGTGGTAGATTGGATTGATTAATTGAGAAGATCGGCATCAACACAGTTCTTTGGATTAAGAGTGTTGATTGCAAAATCTTACCGATTACCTTTTGGTGATTGAACATAAGATAGATCTTGGAACCTGGCAAAGGAATTTATGTTAATATAAACAGAAGAGCCTTTGTACAACTCATATCACTTGGTTGAAGATAGTTGATACCAAACAGATTTGTTATTCCTTTACTGTTTGGAATATGAACCAAAGGAATTGGTCCAAGTTTGTGACTTGTTTACAGGTTGGAGGCGTAGGAATACAGATGGAACTAGGTGAACTATAGGTTTAGTTGCTTGGTATCAACTATACGAAGTTTGTTTATTTTGTATAGTGGCTTAATCCTAAGAGTATTCAATTCTGGACAAGGTCCCGGGGGTTTTCTGCATTTGCAGTTTTCTCGCTAACAAAATCTTGCTGTGTCATTTACTTTATATTTCCGCATTATAATTGTTTTATTATAATTAAATTAAATTGCACAAACGTTAATTCCTATTTACTTGATACGTGAATCCTATTGTGTTTGGTTAAGTCCGAACCCTTGTATCAAGTAAGCATACTTCGTTGTTGTATTGTCGCGATCTCGTATCCATAGACGATCACACGAAGTGTGAACCGATTAGTTATATTTTCTCGACTCAGTGCATAGACAATCACTTTCGGAGAAAGGACTTATAGGAAGTAAAAGTTTTAGATGGAGGTATATTTGGGTACCCTCGCCTTTACACTAGTCTTACTCAATTATGATGAATCTCTGAAATTTCATACTTTCATCATTACTCCACCTTTAAACTCATACATATAGTTATATGGCCACAAAATATCAAATGGATATGATGAAGATTGGCCAAAAATTATTAATTAATGTGATAAAGCATGGTTCATGATCCACTAATTTTTTACAAACAAATTTATGTCATTTTTCCTTAATATCTGTCTATCTCATAGTTTTTTTTTTCCTTTTTGTTTTGTTTTGTAAAAAGGAGAAGCTATCTGATGGTTGGATGTGATGCATAGACTAATGAATATTTCAAAGACACATGAGTTGAATGCCAAGTACCCAGTTTAGATCGACAACTACTGTTTTCTACTAGTCATGGTTGGATGTGATGCATAGACTAATGAATATTCCAAAGACACAAGAGTTGAATGCCATGTCCCCAGTTTAGATCAACAACTACTGGTTTTCTACTAGTCTTACTCAATTATGACGAATCTCTGAAATTCCATACTTTCATCATTACTATACCTTTAAATCCATACATATAGTTATAAAGCCTCAAAATATTAAATAATCGATATGATGAAGATTGGCCAAAAATTATTAATTAATGTGATAAAGCATGGTTCATGATCCACTAATTTTTTACAAGCAAATTTATGTCATATTCCCTTGATAACTATCTATCTCATAGTTTTTTTTTCCTTTTTGTTTTGTTTTACAAAAAGGGGAAGCTATCTAATGGTTGGATGTGATCCATAGACTAATAAATATTCCAAAGACACGGGAGTTGAATGTCATGTCCCCAGTTTAGATCGACAACTACTGGCTTTCTACTAGTCATGGTTGGATGTGATGCATAGACTAATGAATATTCCAAAGACACAGGATTTGAATGCCATGTCCCCAGTTTAGATCGACAACTACAAAAGTTTTCTACTAGTCTTACCCAATTATGACGAATCTCTTAAATTCCATACTTTCATCATTACTACACCTTTCAATCCATACGTGTAGTTATATTGCCTTAAAATATTAAATGATCGATATGATGAAGATTGACCTAAAATTATTAATTAATATGATAAATCATGGTTCATGATCCACTAATTTTTTACAAACAAATTTATGTCATTTTCCCTTGATATCTGTCTATCTCATAGGTTTTTTTTTCCTTTTTGTTTTGTTTTACAAAAAGGAGAAGCCATATGATGGTTGGATGTGATGCATAGACTAATGAATATTCCAAAGACACAGGAGATGAATGACATGTCCCCAATTTAGATCGACAACTACTGGTTTTTTACTAGTCATGGTTAGATGTGATGCATAGACTAATGAATATTCCAAAGACACAAGAGTTGAATGCCAAGTCCCCTATTTAGATTGACAAGTACTGGTTTTCTACTAGTCATGGTTGGATGTGATGCATAGACTAATGAATATTCCAAAAACATAGGAGTTGAATGCCATCTCCGTAGTGTAGATCGACAACTACTGGTTTACTACTAGTCTTGCTCAATTATGACGAGTCTCTGAAACTCCATACTTTAATCATTACTACACCTTTAAATCCATACATATAGTTATATACACTCAAAATATTAAATAATCGATATGATGAAGATTGGCCAAAAATTATTAATTAATTTGATAAAGCATGGTTCATGATCCACTAATTGTTTACAAACAAATTTATGTCATATTCCCTTGATAACTGTCTATCTCATAGTTTTTTTTTTCCTTTTTGTTTTGTTTTACAAAAAGGAGAAGCTATCTAATGGTTGGATGTGATCCATAGACTAATAAATATTCCAAAGACACGGGAGTTGAATGTCATGTCCCAAGTTTAGATCGACAACTATTGGCTTTCTACTAGTCATGGTTGGATGTGATGCATAGACTAATGAATATTCCAAAGACACAGGATTTGAATGCCATGTCCCCAGTTTAGATCGACAACTATACAAGTTTTCTACTAGTCTTACCCAATTATGACGAATCTCTTAAATTCCATACTTTCATCATTACTACACCTTTCAATACATACGTATAGTTATATAGCCTTAAAATATTAAATGATCGAAATGATGAAGATTGGCCTAAAATTATTAATTAATATGATAAAGCATGGTTCATGATCCACTAATTTTTTACAAACAAATTTATGTCATTTTCCTTTGATATCTGTTTATATCATAGTTTTTTTCCTTTTTGTTTTGTTTTACAAAAAGGAGAAGCTATCTAATGGTTGGATGTGATGCATAGACTAATGAATATTCCAAATACACATGAGTTGAATGCCATGTCCCCAACTTAGATCGACAACTACTAGTTTTCTACTATTCATGGTTGGATGTGATGCATAAACTAATGAATATTCCAAAGACGCAGGAGTTGAATGCCAAGTCCCCAGTTTAGATCGAAAACTACTGGTTTTCTACTAGTCATGGTTGGATGTGATGCATAGACTAATGAATATTCCAAAAACATAGGAGTTGAATGCTATGTCCCCAGTTTAGATCGACAACTACTGGTTTTCTACTAGTCTTGCTCAATTTTGACGAATCTCTGAAATTCCATACTTTCATCATTACTAGACCTTTAAATCCATACATATAGTTATATAGTCTCAAAATATTAAATGATCGATATGACGAAGATTGGCCAAAAATTATTAATTAATGTGATAAAGCACGGTTCATGATCCACTAATTTTTTTACAAACAAATTTATGTCATTTTCCCTTGATATTTGTCTATCTCACAGTTTTTTTTATTCCTTTTTGTTTTGTTTTACAAATAGGAGAAGCTATCCGATCGTTGGATGTGATGTATAGAATAATGAATATTCCAAAGACACAGAAGTTGAATGTCATGTCCCCAGTTTAGATCGACAACTACTGGCTTTCTACTAGTCATGGTTGGATGTGATGCATAGACTAATGAATATTCCAAAGACACATGAGTTGAATGCCATGTCCCTAGTATAGATCGACAACTACTGGTTTTCTACTAGTCTTACTCAATTATGACGAATCTCTGAAATTCCATACTATCATCATTACTACACCTTTAAATCCATACATATAGTTATATAGCCTCAAAATATTAAATGATCGATATGATGGAGATATGCAAAATATTATTAATTAATGTGATAAAGCTTGGTTCATGATCCACTAATTTTTTACAAACAAATTTATGTCATTTTCCCTTGATAACTGTCCATCTCATAGTTTTTTTTTCCTTTTTTTTTGTTTTACAAAAAGGAGAAGCTATCTAATGGTCGGATGTGATCCATAGACTAATAAATATTCCAAAGACACAGGAGTTGAATTTCATGTCCCCAGTTTAGATCGACAACTACTGGCTTTCTACTAGTCATGGTTGGATGTGATGCATAGACTAATGAAAATTCCAAAGACACAGGAGTTGAATGCCATGTCCCCAGTTTAGATCGACAACTATACAAGTTTTCTACTAGTCTTACCCAATTATGAGGAATCTCTGAAATTCATACTTTCATCATTACTACACCTTTCAATCCATACGTATAGTTATATAGCCTTAAAATATTAAATGATAGATATGATAAAGATTGGCCTAAAATTATTAATTAATATGATAAAGCATGGTTCATGATCCACTAATTTTTTACAAACAAATTTATGTCATTTTCCCATGATATCTGTCTATCTCATAGTTTTTTTTTCCTTTTTGTTTTGTTTTACAAAAAGGAGAAGCTATCTGATGGTTGGATGTGATGCATAGACTAATAAATATTCTAAAGAAGCAGGAGTTGAATGCCATGTCCCCAGTTTAGATCGACAACTACTGGTTTTCAACTAGACTTACCCAATTATGACGAATCTCTGAAATTCCATACTTTCATCATCACTACACCATTAAATACATACATATAGTTATATAGCCTCAAAATATTAAATTATCGATATGATGAAGATTGGAAAAAAATTATTAATTAATATGATAAAGCATGGTTCATTTCCCCTTCATACATGTCTATCTCATAGTTTTTTTTCCCTTTTTGTTTGGTTTTACAAAAAGGAGAAGCTATCCGATGGTTGGATGTGATGCATAAACTAATGAATATTCCAAAGACACAGGAGTTGAATGCCATGCCCCCAGTTTAGATCGACAACTACTAGTTTTATACTAGTCATGGTTAGATGTTATGCATAGACTAATGAATATTCTAAAGACACAGGAGTTGAATGCCAAGTCCCCTGTTTATATTGACAAGTAATGGTTTTCTACTAGTCATGGTTGGATGTGATGCATAGACTAATGAATATTCCAAAAACATATGAGTTGAATGCCATGTCCCCAGTTTAGATCGACAACTACTGGTTTTCTACTAGTCTTGCTCAATTATGACGAGTCTTTGAAATTCCATACTTTCATCATTACTACACCTTTAAATCCATACATATAGTTATATAGCCTAAAAATATAAAATGATCGATATGATGAAGATTGGCCAAAAAATATTAATTAATTTTATAAAGCATGGTTCATGATCCACTAATCTTTTACAAACAAATTTATGTCATTTTCCCTTGATATATGTCTACCTCATAGTTTTTTTTTTCTTTATTTTTTTGTTTTACAAAAAGGAGAAGCTATATGATGGTTGGATGTGATGCATAGACTAATGAAAATTCCAAAGACACAGGAGTTGAATGTCATGTCCCAGTTTATATCGACAACTACTGGCTTTCTACCAGTCATGGTTGGATGTGATGCATAGAGTAATGAATATTCCAAAGACACGGGAATTGAATGCCATGTCCCCCGTTTAGATCGAAAACTACTAGTTTTCTACTAGTCATCGTTGGATGTGATGATAGACTAATGAATATTTCAAAGACGTAGGAGTTGAATGCCATGTCCCCAGTTTAGATCGACAACTGCTGGATTTATACCTAATCATTACTACCTTTAAAATCCATACATATAGTTATATACCTCAAAATATTAAATAATCGATATGATGAAGATTGGCCAAAAAATTATTAATTAATTTGATAAAGCATGGTTCATGATCACTAATTGTTTACAAACAAATTTATGTCATATTCCCTTGATAAGCGTATCTCATAGTTTTTTTTTTCCTTTTTGTTTTGTTTTACAAAAAAGGAGAAGCTATCAATGGTTGGATGTGATCCATAGACTAATAAATATTCAAGACCACCGGAGGTTGAATGTCGTGTCCAAATTTAGATCGACAACCCTATTGGCTTTCTACTAGTCATGGTTGGATGTAGAATTAGACTAATGAATATTCAAAGAACCGCGAGTTTGAATGCCAGGTCCAGTTTAGATCGACAACTATACAAGTTTTCTACTAGTCTTTTTGATTATAGCGAATCTCTTAAATTCCATACTTTCATCATTACTACACCTTTGATACATATGTATAGTTATATAGCCTTAAAAATATTAAATGATCCAAATGATGAAGATTGCTTTAAATTATTAATTAATATGATAAAGCATGGTTCATGATCCATTAATTTTTTACAAACAAATTTATGTCATTTTCCTGATATCTGTCTATATCATAGTTTTTTTCCCTTTTGTTTTGTTTTACAAAAGGAGAAGCTATCGATGGTTGGATGTGATGCATAGACTAATGAATATTCCAAAGAACCACGAGTTGAATGCCATGTCTGACTAGGATCGACAACTACTAGTTTTCTACTATTCATGGTTGGATGTGATGCATAAACTAATGAATATTCCAAAACCTTGAGAGTTGAATGCAAGTCGGTTAGATCGAAAGCCTAAGGTTTTCTACTAGTCATGGTTGGATGTGATGCATGAATAATGAATATTCCAAAAACATAGGAGTTGAATGCTATGTCCCGAGTTTAGATCGACAACCTCTTTGGTTTTCTACTAGTCTTGCTCAATTTTAGCGAATCTACGAAATTCCATACTTCATCATTACTAGACCTTTAAATCCATACATATAGTTATATAGCACCGAAATATTTAAATGATCGATATGATGGAGATATGCAAAATATTATTAATTAATGTGATAAAGCTTGGTTCATGATCCACTAATTTTTTACAAACAAATTTATGTCATTTCCCTTGATAACTGTCCATCTCATAGTTTTTTTCCTTTTTTTGTTTTACAAAAAGGAGAAGCTATCTAATGGTGGATGTGATCCATAGACTAATAAATATTCAAAGACAGGAGTTGAATTTCATGTCCCGGTTTAGATCGACAACTACTAGCTTTCTACTAGTCATGGTTGGATGTGATGCATAGACTAATGAAAATTCAAAGACCACGAGGAGTTGAATGCCATGTCCAGAGTTTAGATGGAAACCATCGAGAGTTTCTACTAGTCTTACCCAATTATGAGAATCTAGAAATTCATACTTTCATCATTACTACACCCTTTCAATCCCATACGTATAGTTATATAGCCTTAAAAATTAAATGATCGATATGGTATTCAGCCTAAAATTATTAATTAATATGATAAAAAGCATGGTTCAGTCACTAATTTTTTACAAACAAATTTATGTCATTTTCACTTAATATCTGTCTATCTCATAGTTTTTATTTTCCTTTTTGTTTTGTTTTGTAAAAAGGCTATGCGATGGTTGGATGTGATGCATAGACTAATGAATATTTCAAAGACACATGAGTTGAATGCAAGTACCCCGTTTTAGACCGACAACTTTGTTTTCTATTAGTCATGGTTGGATGTGATGCATGAGACTAATGAATATTCCAAAAGACACGGGAGTTGAATGCCATCTCCGTATTTAGATCATACAACTTTGGTTTTCTACTAGTCTTACTCAATTGTAATGAATCTGAAATTCCATACTTTAATCATTACTATACCTTTAAATCCATACATATAGTTATAAACCTCAAAATATTAAATAATCAATATGATGAAGATTGGCCAAAAATTATTAATTAATTTGATAAAGCATGGTTCATGATCCACTAATTTTTTACAAGCAAATTTATGTCATATTCCCTTGATAACTATCTATCTCATAGTTTTTTTCCTTTTTTGTTTTGTTTTACAAAAAGAAATCTATCAATGGTTGGATGTGATCCATAGACTAATAAATATTCAAAACCACGGAGTTGAATGTCATGTCCCAGTTTGGATCGACAACTATTGGCTTTCTACTAGTCATAGTTGGATGTGATGCATAGACTAATGAATATTCCAAAGACACATGATTTGAATGCCATGTCCCAGTTTAGATCGACAACTACACAAGTTTTCTACTAGTCTTACCCAATTATGACGAATCTCTTAAATTCATACTTTCATCATTACTACACCTTTCAATCCATCGTGTAGTTATATAGCCTTAAAATATTAAATGATCGATATGATGAAGATTGACCTAAAATTATTAATTAATATGATAAACCATGGTTCATGATCCACTAATTTTTACAAACAAATTTATGTCATTTTCCATTGATATCTAATCTATCTCATAGGTTTTTTCCTTTTTGTTTTGTTTTACAAAAAGGAGAAGCCATATGATGGTTGGATGTGATGCATAGACTAATGAATATTCCAAGAACCACGGAGATGAATGACATGTCCCACGATTTAGATAGAGCAACTCTTTGGTTTTTACTAGTCATGGTTAGATGTGATGCATAGACTAATGAATATTCCAAAGACACAAGAGTTGAATGCCAAGTCCTATTTAGATTAATGATCTTGGTTTTTCTACTAGTCATGGTTGGATGTGATGCATAGACTAATGAATATTCAAAAACATAGGAGTTGATACCGTAATCGCGATGTAGATCGACAACTCTTTGGTTTACTACTAGTCTTGCTCGATTGTAATGAGTCTCTGAAACTCCATACTTTAATCATTACTACACCTTTAAATCCATACATATAGTTATATACACTCAAAATATTAAATAATCGATATGATGAAGATTGGCCTAAAATTATTAATTAATATGATAAAGCATGGTTCATGATCCACTAATTGTTTACAAAACAAATTTATGTCATATTCCCTTGATATTTGTCTATCTCATAGTTTTTTTTTCCTTTTTTTTTTTTACAAAAGGAGAAGCTATCTAATGGTTGGATGTGATCCATACACTAATAAATATTCCAAAGACACGGGAGTTGAATGTCATGTCCCAAGTTTAGATCGACAACTATTGGCTTTCTACTAGTCATGGTTGGATGTGATGCATAGACTAATGAATATTCCAAAGACACAGATTTGAATGCCATGTCCCAGTTTAGATCGACAACTATACAAGTTTTCTACTAGTCTTACCCAATTATGATTGAATCTCTTAAATTCCATACTTTCATCATTACTACACCTTTCAATACATATGTATAGTTATATAGCCTTAAAATATTAAATGATCGAAATGATGAAGATTGGCCTAAAATTATTAATTAATGTGATAAAGCATGGTTCATGATCCACTAATTTTTTACAAGCAAATTTATGTCATATTCCCTTGATAACTATCTATCTCATAGTTTTTTTTTCCTTTTTGTTTTGTTTTACAAAAAGGGGAAGCTATCTAATGGTTGGATGTGATGCATAGACTAATGAATATTCCAAAGACACAGGAGTTGAATGCCATGTCCCCAACTTAGATCGACAACTACTAGTTTTCTACTATTCATGGTTGGATGTGATGCATAAACTAATGAATATTCCAAAGACGCAGGAGTTGAATGCCAAGTCCCCAGTTTAGATCGAAAACTACTGGTTTTCTACTAGTCATGGTTGGATGTGATGCATAGACTAATGAATATTCCAAAAACATAGGAGTTGAATGCTATGTCCCAGTTTAGATCGACAACTCACGGTTTTCTACTAGTCTTGCTCAATTTTGACGAATCTCTGAAATTCCATACTTTCATCATTACTAGACCTTTAAATCCATACATATAGTTATATAGTCTCAAAATATTAAATGATCGATATGCGAAGATTGCCAAAAATTATTAATTAATGTGATAAAGCACGGTTCATGATCCACTAATTTTTTTACAAACAAATTTATGTCATTTTCCTTGATATTTGTCTATCTCACAGTTTTTTTTATTCCTTTTTGTTTTGTTTTACAAATAGGAGAAGCTATCGATCGTTGGATGTGATGTATAGAATAATGAATATTCCAAAGACCACGAAGTTGAATGTCATGTCCCCGTTTAGATCGACAACTAACGGCTTTATACTAGTCATGGTTGGATGTGATGCATAGACTAATGAATATTCCAAAGACACATGAGTTGAATGCCATGTCCCTAGTATAGATCACATCTAGTGGTTTTTCTACTAGTCTTACTCAATTATGTGAATCTACACTAGTCTTACTCAATTATGATGAATCTCTGAAATTTCATACTTTCATCATTACTCCACCTTTAAACTCATACATATAGTTATATGGCCACAAAATATCAAATGGATATGATGAAGATTGGCCAAAAATTATTAATTAATGTGATAAAGCATGGTTCATGATCCACTAATTGTTTTACAAACAAATTTATGTCATTTTTCCTTAATATCTGTCTATCTCATAGATTTTTTTTTCCTTTTTGTTTTGTTTTTTAAAAAGGAGAAGCTATCTGATGGTTGGATGTGATGCATAGACTAATGAATATTTCAAAGACACATGAGTTGAATGCCAAGTACCCAGTTTAGATCGACAACTACTGTTTTCTACTAGTCATGGTTGGATGTGATGCATAGACTAATGAATATTCCAAAGACACAGGAGTTGAATGCCATGTCCCCAGTTTAGTCGGTTTTCTACTAGTCTTACTCAATTATGACGAATCTCTGAAATTCCATACTTTCATCATTACTATACCTTTAAATCCATACATATAGTTATAAAGCCTCAAAATATTAAATAATCGATATGATGAAGATTGGCCAAAAATTATTAATTAATGTGATAAAGCATGGTTCATGATCCACTAATTTTTTACAAGCAAATTTATGTCATATTCCCTTGATAACTATCTATCTCATAGTTTTTTTTCCTTTTTGTTTTGTTTTACAAAAAGGGGAAGCTATCTAATGGTTGGATGTGATCCATAGACTAATAAATATTCCAAAGACACAGGAGTTGAATGTCATGTCCCAGTTTAGATCGACAACTACGGCTTTCTACTAGTCATGGTTGGATGTGATGCATAGACTAATGAATATTCCAAAGACACAGGATTTGAATGCCATGTCCCCAGTTTAGATCGACAACTACAAAATTTTTCTACTAGTCTTACCCAATTATGACGAATCTCTTAAATTCCATACTTTCATCATTACTACACCTTTCAATCCATACGTGTAGTTATATTGCCTTAAAATATTAAATGATCGATATGATGAAGATTGACCTAAAATTATTAATTAATATGATAAATCATGGTTCATGATCCACTAATTTTTTACAAACAAATTTATGTCATTTTCCCTTGATATCTGTCTATCTCATAGGTTTTTTTTTTCCTTTTTGTTTTGTTTTACAAAAGGAGAAGCCATATGATGGTTGGATGTGATGCATAGACTAATGAATATTCCAAAGACACAGGAGATGAATGACATGTCCCCAATTTAGATCGACAACTACTGGTTTTTTACTAGTCATGGTTAGATGTGATGCATAGACTAATGAATATTCCAAAGACACAAGAGTTGAATGCCAAGTCCCCTGTTTAGATTGACAATTACTGGTTTTCTACTAGTCATGGTTGGATGTGATGCATAGACTAATGAATATTCCAAAAACATAGGAGTTGAATGCCATCTCCGCAGTGTAGATCGACAACTACTGGTTTACTACTAGTCTTGCTCAATTATGACGAGTCTCTGAA
This sequence comes from Papaver bracteatum, assembly GCA_023529315.1. NCBI lineage: Eukaryota > Viridiplantae > Streptophyta > Magnoliopsida > Ranunculales > Papaveraceae > Papaver > Papaver bracteatum. Next base: position 113,664 of record JAJJWX010000229.1, read on the forward strand.
ACTCCATACTTTAATCATTACTACACCTTTAAATCCATACATATAGTTATATACACTCAAAATATTAAATAATCGATATGATGAAGATTGGCCAAAAATTATTAATTAATTTGATAAAGCATGGTTCATGATCCACTAATTGTTTACAAACAAATTTATGTCATATTCCCTTGATAACTGTCTATCTCATAGTTTTTTTTTCCTTTTTGTTTTGTTTTACAAAAAGGAGAAGCTATCTAATGGTTGGATGTGATCCATAGACTAATAAATATTCCAAAGACACGGGAGTTGAATGTCATGTCCCAAGTTTAGATCGACAACTATTGGCTTTCTACTAGTCATGGTTGGATGTGATGCATAGACTAATGAATATTCCAAAGACACAGGATTTGAATGCCATGTCCCCAGTTTAGATCGACAACTATACAAGTTTTCTACTAGTCTTACCCAATTATGACGAATCTCTTAAATTCCATACTTTCATCATTACTACACCTTTCAATACATACGTATAGTTATATAGCCTTAAAATATTAAATGATCGAAATGATGAAGATTGGCCTAAAATTATTAATTAATATGATAAAGCATGGTTCATGATCCACTAATTTTTTACAAACAAATTTATGTCATTTTCCTTTGATATCTGTCTATATCATAGTTTTTTTCCTTTTTGTTTTGTTTTACAAAAAGGAGAAGCTATCTAATGGTTGGATGTGATGCATAGACTAATGAATATTCCAAAGACACATGAGTTGAATGCCATGTCCCCAACTTAGATCGACAACTACTAGTTTTCTACTATTCATGGTTGGATGTGATGCATAAACTAATGAATATTCCAAAGACGCAGGAGTTGAATGCCAAGTCCCCAGTTTAGATCGAAAACTACTGGTTTTCTACTAGTCATGGTTGGATGTGATGCATAGACTAATGAATATTCCAAAAACATAGGAGTTGAATGCTATGTCCCCAGTTTAGATCGACAACTACTGGTTTTCTACTAGTCTTGCTCAATTTTGACGAATCTCTGAAATTCCATACTTTCATCATTACTAGACCTTTAAATCCATACATATAGTTATATAGTCTCAAAATATTAAATGATCGATATGACGAAGATTGGCCAAAAATTATTAATTAATGTGATAAAGCACGGTTCATGATCCACTAATTTTTTTACAAACAAATTTATGTCATTTTCCCTTGATATTTGTCTATCTCACAGTTTTTTTTATTCCTTTTTGTTTTGTTTTACAAATAGGAGAAGCTATCCGATCGTTGGATGTGATGTATAGAATAATGAATATTCCAAAGACACAGAAGTTGAATGTCATGTCCCCAGTTTAGATCGACAACTACTGGCTTTCTACTAGTCATGGTTGGATGTGATGCATAGACTAATGAATATTCCAAAGACACATGAGTTGAATGCCATGTCCCTAGTATAGATCGACAACTACTGGTTTTCTACTAGTCTTACTCAATTATGACGAATCTCTGAAATTCCATACTATCATCATTACTACACCTTTAAATCCATACATATAGTTATATAGCCTCAAAATATTAAATGATCGATATGATGGAGATATGCAAAATATTATTAATTAATGTGATAAAGCTTGGTTCATGATCCACTAATTTTTTACAAACAAATTTATGTCATTTTCCCTTGATAACTGTCCATCTCATAGTTTTTTTTTTCCTTTTTTTTGTTTTACAAAAAGGAGAAGCTATCTAATGGTCGGATGTGATCCATAGACTAATAAATATTCCAAAGACACAGGAGTTGAATTATCGACAACTACTGGCTTTCTACTAGTCATGGTTGGATGTGATGCATAGACTAATGAAAATTCCAAAGACACAGGAGTTGAATGCCATGTCCCCAGTTTAGATCGACAACTATACAAGTTTTCTACTAGTCTTACCCAATTATGAGGAATCTCTGAAATTCATACTTTCATCATTACTACACCTTTCAATCCATACGTATAGTTATATAGCCTTAAAATATTAAATGATAGATATGATAAAGATTGGCCTAAAATTATTAATTAATATGATAAAGCATGGTTCATGATCCACTAATTTTTTACAAACAAATTTATGTCATTTTCCCATGATATCTGTCTATCTCATAGTTTTTTTTTTCCTTTTTGTTTTGTTTTACAAAAAGGAGAAGCTATCTGATGGTTGGATGTGATGCATAGACTAATAAATATTCTAAAGAAGCAGGAGTTGAATGCCATGTCCCCAGTTTAGATCGACAACTACTGGTTTTCAACTAGACTTACCCAATTATGACGAATCTCTGAAATTCCATACTTTCATCATCACTACACCATTAAATACATACATATAGTTATATAGCCTCAAAATATTAAATTATCGATATGATGAAGATTGGCCAAAAATTATTAATTAATATGATAAAGCATGGTTCATTTTCCCTTCATACATGTCTATCTCATAGTTTTTTTCCCTTTTTGTTTGGTTTTACAAAAAGGAGAAGCTATCTGATGGTTGGATGTGATGCATAAACTAATGAATATTCCAAAGACACAGGAGTTGAATGCCATGTCCCCAGTTTAGATCGACAACTACTAGTTTTATACTAGTCATGGTTAGATGTTATGCATAGACTAATGAATATTCTAAAGACACAGGAGTTGAATGCCAAGTCCCCTGTTTATATTGACAAGTAATGGTTTTCTACTAGTCATGGTTGGATGTGATGCATAGACTAATGAATATTCCAAAAACATATGAGTTGAATGCCATGTCCCCAGTTTAGATCGACAACTACTGGTTTTCTACTAGTCTTGCTCAATTATGACGAGTCTTTGAAATTCCATACTTTCATCATTACTACACCTTTAAATCCATACATATAGTTATATAGCCTAAAAATATAAAATGATCGATATGATTAAGATTGGCCAAAAAATATTAATTAATTTTATAAAGCATGGTTCATGATCCACTAATCTTTTACAAACAAATTTATGTCATTTTCCCTTGATATATGTCTACCTCATAGTTTTTTTTTTTCTTTATTTTTTTGTTTTACAAAAAGGAGAAGCTATATGATGGTTGGATGTGATGCATAGACTAATGAAAATTCCAAAGACACAGGAGTTGAATGTCATGTCCTAGTTTATATCGACAACTACTGGCTTTCTACCAGTCATGGTTGGATGTGATGCATAGAGTAATGAATATTCCAAAGACACGGGAATTGAATGCCATGTCCCCCGTTTAGATCGAAAACTACTAGTTTTCTACTAGTCATCGTTGGATGTGATGATAGACTAATGAATATTTCAAAGACGTAGGAGTTGAATGCCATGTCCCCAGTTTAGATCGACAACTGCTGGATTTATACCTGTCTTACTCAATAAATGTTTTATGGGGGCATGGGGGACAAATGATGTGTTGACACATGTCTTTGATATTAAAACACGACCCCATAAAAAACGCCCCCATTAAAAATTTATTGAGTAAGAGAAATTTTTTGATGGGGACGAAATCTGAAGGGGGCATGGGGGACAAATGTTATGTTAACACATGTCTTCGATATTAATTGATTTCCATGAATTTTATTTCCATAAATTACCAAGAGCAATTAAGAAAACAAATTTTCTCTCCGAAAATACAGTTATTTTATATTTTTAGAAAAAATAATTCATTATGACGAATCTCTGAAATTCCATACTTTCATCATTACTACACCTTTAAACCCATACATATAGTTATATAGCCTCAAAATATCAAATGATCGATATGATGAAGATTGGCGAAAAATTATTAATTAATGTGATAATGCCTGGTTCATTATCTACTCTTTTTACTTTTATTATTCGAAATAATCTACTCTTTTTAGATAAAAATGTATGACTATAATCCCTTGATATTTGATAGTTGGTTTGTGATGCTTTAACTTATGAAAATTCCAATATCTAATAGTAGTTAATTAGATATTGATATTAGTTTCGTGATGTTCATTATCTACCAATTGTGATAGTAGCCTAGAATCTAATTTTCCATTAAAATATAATCTTAAAATTTTATACTTTCATAATTGGTAATTTTATGATGTTCATTATCAACCGAGTGAGCAATCGGTAGCGTGATTGTTATTATCTACCGATTATGATAGTAACTATGAATATAGAATTTTAAAAATCTAATAAAATTTCAAATTTCTTTGCTTTCACAATCTGTAAACACGGATGGATTTTATCCACCTACTATGCTTAATTTTTCGTAACAAAAAAATATTTTTTTTGACGCAAAAATAATCGGTAATAACAATCTATTTTACCTGCCGATTGTGGTTGACGTTCTTCATTTCTTAACAACATAGACCGTAATCGGTGTATAAAATCAACTTCATACCTATCGATTATGTTTCTACAACTATAAATCCGAAAAAAAATAGATCAATTTTTCGATTTCAAGCAATCAAATCCTAATTATCATTTATCTGTTCTGTTTGTTTAACTCTGATTTTTTTTTTTTTTTTTATGTTTTAAGTTTCAACTTTGAGGTTAATGAATTTTGTGTTTTAATTTTAAGTAACTAATCCTAAAATTTGTTTGATCGATGATCTTTGATTCAATCAAAATTAAAACGATGAATTTTGTTTTCAATAGGTAGAATAGAGAATGAAAAGATGAATATTATAATTGTGGAAATAAAAGACATATGTTTTGATTTAATATAAAGGTGAAGGAAAATATAAAAGCAATTTATATTTTAAAACACCCCAGGCCCCCTTTGCTGGATGGATATAATATTTGTCGTCCAAAAAAAATTCTTGTGTCGCCCTTAAAAATGCTAGGTTATTAATTTTGTAGATGTGCAAATGGCACAAATGGTAACGGGTAGCCCAGTGTTTTTATGGATAGGGGGCCGATCCCAGGATGTCATATAGTAGGGGAAATAACACCAAACAAATACAATAACATAGACGTAGCTCATGATTGTTTTTTTTTCTTAAGCAAAAAACATTATTGATGGAAGAACAGAAAATTAAAATAGCAAGGGATGGACCCAGAGCCAAACTTCTTTAAGAAAGAAGTATCCAAAAAAAAGAAAAAAAGATGATCAAAGAAGCGATAAATTACAGTTACAAAGCCATGCATAGTCCATGAATAACGCACACATAAATAAACAACAAGTACTGACTGCGTGCATATATGGACACCCAACACTCGAGAGATATTTTACTCGGAAGCACCGATGTTAGCACTTAGGTCTAATATGTTCTGATGGAAAGTTTTCAGAATGTCAAATGGAGTTGGAGAATCCTCGTTTATTTTCTCATACATTATAGATATAGATACAATGCTTCCATTTCCATCAGGCTTTGGTTTAGCTACAACGATCTCATCAAACTTCTTGTAATCCTTCATCACATCTCCTTCAACGATGCGGTGCGATATGGTCCTTGTTTCATCGTCATATGTTGATTCCTCCACGGCGGTCATCGTCTTTCCCTCTACGTGCACAAAATAACAACATATATAAAGCTGCATTATTACAAAATGCGTTTCAAATGTGATCGATTGCAATAATATCGTTCGTACCATAAATATAGCTCCATTCCTTGGTATGAACGGGACTGAGGCCGTCTCCTCCTTCAAGAGCTTTAACACCAGTGAAAAGATGAGAAACTGCCTCATTTGGTACTAGTTGATGGTGTTTATAGACTTTATAATATTCGTCAGCATCGCAATTGATCTCCAATTCAGTTACAACTTTCCCGACTAGACCAGAAACACCATGATGAGCCATCAATATTTGCGGATCGTTGACTAATAGATTTGAGATTATTGAAGGATGGAACAGTTGATATTGGATATCGATGCTAGTCGACGGAGTTTATATAGGAAAAACTTATTTGTAATTTGTTTTGAGGTGACACAATTAGCCTACGATGAGTAAACAAAATGATCCTAAACGGCCGGTCAAAAGGATCACCATGGTCATTGGCATGTGAGATGTATAGTTATGGTCATCTGTTTTCTTCTTTTTTTTATTGGCGGGCCTTCTTTTTGTGACCGTGGAGAATGACAGTTCCTCTATGGGTAGGACCGTAGCAGATGAACTGAAATATTCCGGAGCTACAGAGACTATCCGCTGAAAATTAAAGAAGATACACAAAATCCTTAATATATACTGTATCATAACAAGGCAGGATAGGAGCATTTTGTTTTTTACTGACTCGACGTCTGTATCCGACTCGTCCCGAGTCAGATATCAGACTGTTTATTTTCTATCTTTGAGTCGGATCTAACTCGCGATCTGAGTCTGACCTAGTCCCTGACTCGACTCGTTTGAGTCATGTAATAAAATATCCCGATTCATGGGAACAAACCGGTGACTCATATTTTTGAGTTAGATGAGTCATATCCAAATGAATTAGGTAATCTAAGTCAGATTCAGACGAGTCAGGTGGGTCAGGGAAAAACAAACAAGGTCTAGGTTATGTCTAAACATTTTTTTAAGTCTATTTACGCGATGGTGCCCGACCTATAACTAGTACCTGCCGTTGGTTCCCAAAATCCAAAATATTAAGGGATGGTACCTTGACCTGCCATTGAATGTCAAGATAACTCGTTGATTAAACTTAACAGAATGTTTGCAGTCACTTTGTGTATCTCTAGTATTGATGAAAATTACTGACAATGCCAAGACGTCAAACCACCAACTCGGGTAACAGCAGCCTTGGTTAGCTGACCGTAAATCCACAGATCCATAAATATGGCAGGCACTTAGCAGTCTAGTATTAATGAATATTGCAGTTACTTTGCAGTATCAGAAACAAATAGTTCATGCTTTAACTTTCAAGTTGTAGTGTTTTCTCATCTTTCTCAATACATAAATTTAAGTAAGTGTTGCAGATACAGGAAACAACACCGTGTAAGCGTTGCTGAACTAATATAAATGTTGCCTTAATTAGCCAAAAAATAACTAATTTTGCATCAAATGTCAAATAAACATTACTTACATATTTGGATATGAGTTTGTAGAGGACCGGATATGAGCAGGGTAACTACTCATCATGTTAATATACTTGTTGAGATAGCAAGTGCGAATTACCTAAACATTAGAGCATCTCCAACGAGACTTTGCAAAATTCCTATATTCAAGGCCACATAGGATTTTTAGTGTTTTAACACAAAAAACTTCTCCAACGGAAACCTCAAAGATGAATGTGAGGATGATGTGTAAGGTAGTTATTCAAACATCCGCTAATCCATCCTCTGGTTTTAGAGGTTTACTTAGAGGATTTAAACATCCTAATCATCAAAATCTAAGGTAATTAATTAAGGAGTTAATTGGTTAAGTTTTAAATCAATGGTGTAAAATATTTTCAAACTTTTATGGTTGGAGACGAATTTGTTTTCACTTCCATAAATTAGGGAAATTTGATCTCACATCCCTAAAAATTTGGTTACACATAGGATGCACATCAAGTTTTCATTGGAGATGCTCTTAGGTATAACTAACTGTGTATATTAATTACTCCCTCTGTTCCATTTTAGATGATGTTTTAAGATTATTTTTTTGTTCCACAATACTTGAAAGTTTTCATATTTTTCCACAAAACTAATAATAATGTCTTTATATTTTATCTTGGAACTATAAGTTTATTTTTAAATGCTCTAATAACAATTAATGTTTGAAGACTTTTCGGGTATAGGTGGAAAATCTTCATATCTCTCTACATTTCTTAATCTGTGTAAAAATTCCAAAAATATCATCTAAAGTGGAATGGAGGGAGTACTTGTTTATGGAGATTTATAACGAGAAGTCAAGGCATACAAGTCTTGGACATTAATTTTGGTTTTGGTTTGAGTTATGGCTTCCAGTACATGATGAAAAATCAGTTCCACTTGATTTGGAATGCAAGGGAAATTATTTATAGATATATAATGTAGAAAAATCCAATCGAAAACGTTGAAATGAATTACATGACTTATCAAGCCCAAAGGGGCGCCTAGTACTTTTATTAGGATATTTGCATTAACTTTATGATGATCGATTGTTCGCATATTTTTCATTCCACTTGAATTCTTCTGCATCTGAAATTCTTTTTTGTAAAGCTCAAAGCTTAAAATTTTATTAAAAAACAAAAGAACAAGAAAGAGCAAACAGTGTATGGGAAAAACCAACACACTAGCCAAAGAAAGACGCAACAAAACAAGACTGCAAAACATAAAACATTACAAAGCAAAAATGCAAACACAAAAACTTGAACCCTTAAGATTTCTTCCTAGCAGATCCCAGTTGCTACTACTCATATCCAATTGCTGAACTTTAATACCATCCTCATCGAACATACAAAGTGGTAGAAGAATTAGAGGCTGTTCCAGTCATACCCAGGCTTTCCTTCCGAATAATTTTTGTAATAAACTGCAAGAAAATCTTTCATCTTCACCTTGTCATACTTTCTAGGATTACTGTCGTCGATTAACGAAGCGACAGGTTCGATTTCTTGATCGTGATGTGGGAAATAAAAATTACCCAAAGAAATTCGGGTCCGTTCTGAGTTTGTTACTGCCCTGTGCCATGGGCTCTTGAATATTCCATTACTCATTACCTGCAATGAATCCCCAATGTTAACAAGAAGAGCTCCAGGCACACATGGAACACTAACCCATTGACCATTCTTTTGTACTTGGAGACCTCGTACTTCAGGGTCTGGCAGGAGAATAGTTATTGCTCCACCATCTGTATGAGCTTTTAAGCCGTAAACAAGATCTGGTCTAGGACAAGGAGGATAAAAGTTAAACGTTGTGTACACTATTTGTGGATCACCCAGCTGGTCGTAGAAGGCATTCTCCTCTAATCCCAGTGATTTAGCCATGGACTTTATAATGATTTCAAACACTGATCTCGTTTGAACGCTGTATTCATCCAATGTGCTCCTGCAGGTCAGTGCATGCAAAATTACTAATGATTATTTTTGGATGATACCAGCGACCAGAGTTCGAAACTTGCAAGCATCAAATTTTTACCGATCAAAAAAATTTAAAATTTGGATAGTACTAAATTCATTCGGATTTCATTTTGTTTGTTATTAGTACCTGAAATTCAATAGAGAATCATCACCAGGCCAGTACTGAAGGTTACGGTCTGCTATGGGTTCGTTTACAAGGTTTAGATAGTCGGACCAGTCAAGAATCTGATCAGCGTTGGTCTCTTTAATGGAATCGCTCCCAAATCCCTGTAAGTCAAATACCTCATCCACTTTGGATGACGCGTACTTTTGCTTCTCTTCTAATGGAAGATCAAAGAACTGCTTGGAAATATTATAGATATCATCGAGTAGACTTTTCGGTATAGCATGCCCTACTGCCTGAAAAAAAGTTAAGAAACTAACACATTAAACATATCCTCAAATTATATCGCATGCAGATGCAGATATATGGAATTCGTACAAAAACAATTATACCTGAAACATTCCCCACGAAGTCGAAGCAGATTTTAGCCTTTCCATCTCTTCTTCTTTCACTTCGATGGTTGCATTAGCTGTTAAACGACTAACATCAATTGTCGGAACTGATAAAGAATCATCTGCAGTTACCTGCTTTCCATTAACATTAACATCTTTCTGGATATATCTTTGTGGTAGTTCTTCATTGTTTGCTAGGTCTTGGACGTACTTCAACGGTGCTGTCTGTTCCTTCAATGCAGATGATAAGACTCCCTTGGCTTCCATGATAACAGTTTTAAGTCTTTTGATCGGATTCACAAAAGGGAAGAAGAGAGGTTATAGTTTGCTTTTCTTTCTTGGTGTTTCGTTTTTTGAGAAGTTTGTTGTTATGATTATACTGTGGATGTAACTACATATATATAGGCTGGGTGCAAGTGGGAGGATACACGCACATACCACACACTGCTAGTGATTGTTAGTGTTAATCAAAATTAGCTAAGACAACGCCCACTGACATGCCCACTGACATCAATGGGGATATTAATAACATATATTGCAGTTGACATTCATTGAATGATAGTTGCATGAAATTGTAAGAATATTGTTAGCGACTGTTAGTCAAAGTTGTAGGTGCTGACTTGCTGACCTCATGTGTGAAGGACTAACAGGTACTTTACCATTCACTATTGAAAATTCTAAAAGCGATATTTTAGACTTTTTACGACGTTTTTACCTTTTTACCCGCACAGTGGATTTTTCACAACGTTTTTGATCAATAAGGCATAGAGTCCAATTGACTTGTTAAAGACAGGGTGCATTCCAATCGAATAGTACCCATGAGGCTCGCTGATAGGCTAGCATGGCAACCTGTTCAATTAATGTAATAATACGTTATTGGAGCTTAGCTTATTAGGCTTCCAACTAGTTAATGTAATACTCTTTACCTAATAATAAAAAAAAATTGTAAAAAAAATTATTAAGTAATTTGAAGAATCCATTATCCAAAATAATATTTGTAATGGCTAAATTACCCTTGAGTATCCCCCAGCTGTGTTTTGATTTTATCTTTTTAAGTGTTAGTTATAGAATAGAGAGAGTAGAAGAAGAAAAAGAAGAAGCACTTTGGGAAATTTGAGTGATATGAGAGATTCAAAGTGAGGAATTAGATGTTTGGAAATCCACATCTCACCAAATTGAAGGTTCATATATTGATTTTATTGACTCTGAATTACAACCTTTTGGACATATTCGAACTCTCATCCATGAAAAAACCCCAAACCAAACCAAACCAAACATTAGGGTGCTTACATTGATTTATGTGATTTTTGTGTTTTTGATTTTTGCATTTATGGAGCCACATTTGGCATAGTATTGTGATGAAGACAATGCCGACTATTGATGGATATTGGGTAGAAACATTCATCAAGAGTCTCCATTAAAGTCATTGATCCTGTAATGATGGCTGCTCAACAGTCGACATTGTGTGGTTTTTCTCGAGCATGCCGACTGTTGAGTCTGCATTGTTTTATATTTTTTCGACTATGCCGATGTAACTCAATTTGATGAAAGATAATTGGGGAGAAGTGGTGTATGTGTTGGCATAGAATCTAACCTAAAATTTCAAACGAGTCATCGGTCAACAATGTATTCAACCTAATTTCTATACCGACAGAAGAATCAGTATTAAACTCATCTTAAATATCTATAGCAACAGCTCAATCGCCATGAACTCATCATGCAATCAATGCCGACAGAGATACTGTAACTGAAGAAGTTATGGAAGAATAGAAGAAGAAGAGGAGTCGTCAGTTATGAGACTAAAAGGGGGACACCAAAGATTATATGATTTAGGATTCTTAGTTTTTTTCTTTCTTTTTTTATCTTTTACTAGAGTAAAGGGAACTATTGACAATTCATCATGAAAAAAATACCTCATAACCAAAATCCAACCCCATATAATCGTGAGTGTCCCCAAATTATGGAGATATCCCCAAATGTAGATCGAAAAAAGAGAGCAAAAAGTAAAAAAAAAACAGACATTTAAAGAGAGAGTTATCGGCTGGGTTGCACATACGCGGACACGATACGACGCGTACGCGGATAGTACAAAATTCTCAAAAAACTAGGATGCGGACACGGATATACATATTTTATGTATATATTATTTATATATACAATTATGTATTTATACAACAAAGTCAAGTGTTTCGATCCTAAATATTAGAAAATAATGCTACATGTATATAAATTTCTAACACGCCGAATGTCAAGCAATCAATCACTATTAAACACATGGCACAATCAAATTGCATTCTTAGAAAAACACATGCTCAACCAAGGGAATATGTGATGTATTTCCAATTACAAAACCCTAATAAAGACTTAAATGATTGATCTAAATGTTTGTCTTTCTTCATTTAGTTAATAATAGTAAAAATAAATGAAGAAGTTTAAATATTAAAAAAATGTTTCAAACCCGAATCATCGGTGCGTCCAAACAAGACGCGCATATTGGTGTGTCGGACACTCGTCGTGTCAGCGTCAAACGCGCGTTCTGCGTCTGACGCGAGTCGGACGCCGACACGACTCCAAAAATGGAGCTTCCGTGCAACCTGGGTTACCGGTGAAGCTATTATTCTTTCCCTTATGATTTTTTTTTATATAGAAAAAACTTAGTCTGAAGACTAAGAAGCAAACATAGTGTTGGCAAGGTTGCCACAAGGCCTGTTTACATTGTTTTTACACAAAATAGCAACATTTAAAGCATCTAAATTTTAAAGTTTATGGATAATTGTAAGACTAGTAGTTAACACAAAAGATATCGTATTTTTTCTTGTGACTGAGACTTCATCACCACTTCCTAAGGATTCATGGTAACTGAGGTTGAATCTTCGTTTGTCTACCTGATTATAAAGAGCTTTAAATATGATTATAATTTCTCTGGATTCAGCTTATATTTCAATATTTATGCGCTGCATTTCCTTGGCCCAGTTGAAGGCTAATTCTGCTCCTCCTATTACTCCCCAAACTCCAAAATGTCCTAGGTGTCCTCTGCTACCAATGTGGTTTTCTGCAACATCCAGAATAGTTAGGGCAGAGAAATATACGAAACCTACGGGTCTTGTATTGTGCACATTTTGGGAAAATAAATTGAAACATGCAAAACTAAGAAAACTTTCCCTTATGATTCAAACATGCACATTTTGGGAAAATAAATTGAAACCCAAGCAAACATTTTAAAAATAATATATGAACAATCTAAGCCTTTTTAATTTCCTTTCCTTTCTAGAATTTGGAAATAGCAAAATTTTCCACCAACAAAATAAATAAGAACCAAATAGATGTGCCAATTAACAAAACAAAAAAAGAGATACTCCCTAATCCCCATTTTAGTTGCAATAAAGATAATTTTTTATTGTCCCAATTTATGACTACATAATTTTCATATTTCTCACTAAATTTTCTAATTTGTTTCGAATCAGCTACCAATAATGATATGGACAAATAATTACTTTTTACTCGTCCATTTATATAAACATAATTCTATTTCCTAAATGATTCTTTCCAAATATACCCCTATTTATGATAATAATATTATACAAATTTAATTTAATAACTATAATTCTCATCAAAAGGCAAAGGGTAAAAAAAAAAAAAACTAGGCAGGATTTATATGGACAGATACCAGTCTTACTAGGGGCTAATACTATTTAGCCGATCCAATGATCAGGATCACATAAGATCTTTTTCTCCTATATAAAATGGTATCAACCCCTAATAGTGATGGTATCAGCCCATATAAATCATAATAAATAGGGGGACATTTATAAACACATACAATTTTTTTAATTTAATAGATCTGGTTTCTCTGTCTATATAACTTGGACGAGTGTAGTTTATAAGGCAAAGCACTACGATGTGTAATTTCCCTTCCTTATACCTTAATTGTAGGGAAACGTTGAGATTGGAAACTACCATGGTCTCCCATATCTCCTAAAAACAGGGATATCTCGTCCCTACAATTAAAAGTGGATCCGATCTGATCTAGGTAGTAGGAAGAGTTTTCGTGTAAAATTCCGCTTTACGGAAACTAAGCATCCGTTTGGGAGTTGAAATGGATACTCAGTTTCCATTGCATTTTACACGGATACTGATTATCCTTCCTGGTTTTCATAATTTTACACTAATGGTGGGTTTGGATGTAGAATTCAAAGGTGGGATTTATGGGTCATGGGGATATGGTGGAATTATGTTTTTCTCGGTAAGTTTGGTTTCCCAAATCCCTGAAATTACGTTTCCGATGGAAATCACTTTTCCAGGGAATCCTCCATATGGAGTCCGACCTCTCCCCCTAAGATTTACTGGGAATTTTATTAGGGGATTTATGGACCCACTTTTTTTAACTCTGATCCCATATATATTCAATTTTAAGATTTCTAAGGCAATGCCAAACAATACATGAACTTTAAGACAATTTTTTTTTATGAATCATAAGAATTTAAAATGAGTTACCAAACATACGATGGATTTACATAAATATGAGAATTTGTAATCCAATGGGATTATAAATTCCTGTAAATTGTAAATTCTGCAAACAAACCCACCATAACAATTCTCTTTTTCACTTTTATTTTTATGAAAACTCTATTCTTTTTACCCTTTTTTTTCTCCTTGTTGTTATCTCTTAGGCCAACCACTATGGTGCACATTTTTCCTTCCCTATCCCCTAAGTGTAGGAAAAATCTCAAAAACCAAGTCATATGGTCTCCCATATACCTAGTTAGAAGGAGTATCCCTTCCTTGCATTTCAAAAATGGATCAGATCTGATCCACCTTGAAGGGAAGGGAAATGGCACAGATACTCAGTTTCCGTTTAAAAACCTACTTTACGGAATACGAGTTTTCATGTGATCCGTTTGATAATTTTTAATTTTACTCTTGTTTTTCACTTTTAACTCTTTTATTTCTACTAAAACACTTTATTTCCTATTCTATCTCAATTTTTTTTCTTTCCAAACTTTTTTACCCATACATAATAATTATCTAAACCCGAATTTTCGTTTGGCTCTATTTACATGAAAACTTATTTTCTGTGCGGTGTAGGGAAGGGATGAAAATAGACCATAGTGAGGCTGCCTTGTAACCCATATACCTTCCCTACATTCAAGGGATAGGTAAGGGATAACCCCTTCCATAGTGCTTGGCCTTAATTATTTATTAACCTATACAATTTACCCGATATAAAAAATTTGGGTAAAAAAAAAACAGAAACTGAGCATCCGTTTGACACCATTTACACAGAAACTCAATTTTCGTGCAGTGTAAAAAAGGGATAAAAAAAGATCATAGTGAGATTACCCTATAACATGTATCCCTTCCCCACAATTAAGGGACGGGGAAGGGATAACCCCTACCATCATCCTTGGCCTAACTTTATAGACTCTCACAAAATATCCTATTAATTTAAGTATTCTCTTGCCAAAACTCTTTACTATTACCAAAAGGATCTACAAGCTAGAAACTGAAGACAATTTGAGAACATTGTCACTCAAATGATTCAATTAGGGCCAAAACTGGGTTTATTTTTCAATGGAAGTGAAGACGAGAATGTGGATTCTATGGTGGATACAATGCAGACGCATTTGCACAATTTCAAAGATGAGAAAGGTAAATCTGTCTGATTTGCAAGAAACTAAATCTGGGTATTGTGTTTTTATGGATTTCAAAATTGTAAACTGGAATATAATAGGTATGAATGACCTCAACCGTAGAGATATTATCAAAA